>WNWK01004688.1:0-134722 GCA_009830355.1 Cherax destructor
GCCATCCTCCAACATCCATTCTGGCAAGTTCACTAATGATTACATGTCTGTTGGCAACATCAAAAGCAGATTTAAGGTCAAGGAAGGTAGTGTATGAGCTGTCAGTGTGCAGAGTGAGAAAGGTGGCTATGCATTGGTGCACACTCCTTCCATGCATGAAACCATGCAACCGGGGGACAAAAATGTTTGATTCTGTACATGAGACGATTAAGAATCATCCTCTCAAATGTTTTACATAAGCAGCTAGTAAGAGATATTGGGCGAAATGAATTTTGTTGATTGGGCTTAGGAATGGGAATGATGAGGCTGTTGGTCCAAGATTTAGGGAGCTCCCCAGTTACATAGCTCATGTTGTATAATTCGAGTAAAGGATTGCCTGGTACTCGACACAGCAATCTTAGTATATTGTAGGTAATACCATCCTCACCAGGTGACGTGGAGTTGCCTTTAGTTAGTGCTGCATCAAGTTCAAAGTCAGTGAAAGGAATGTTACAGTCATCTTCCTTGCTGAGCATAAAACAAACAAGTCTCTCCCTAGCATCATATTTGTCATTTAATTTCGCCTGTGTGGTACTGGGAAGATTTTCATAGCTTGATGTAACAGCCCAAGCACTGACTAGCTCATTCGCCCTATGTAAGGGATGAGGGTGTGCAATCTGACCGGTTCTGTTACCCTTAATTCTATTTATGTCCCTCCATGCTCGGCTAAGTGGGGTGTGAGCATTGAGACCATTGACAATTTTTTCCCAGTCAGTTTGCCGCAGCTCTGTCATACGCTCTCTTGCAGCAGCAAGGGCAGTTTGAAAGAGCCTCAGCATTCCAGGGGTACGATGTTTTCTATAGGCTAGGCCTATTCTGCGAGCAGTACGTTTCAGTGTTCGAAGTTTAAGATCACTGTAATAAGTACGCCATGATCACACTTGTCAAGGCTTTCGCAAAGTCTGTGTATACTACCTCTGCATTTTGTCCTCCAGTGCATCCAAAACTATGTCTGCTCTAAACCCTGGGCAGCATGGGTTTAGAGCAACTGTTAGGTATCCAAGTGGTTGGCGATCTTGCTTCTTAGAACCCTTTCAAATATTTTTATGATGTAGGACGTTAGTGCTATCGGTGCTATAGGGTGATAGAGGCTAGGACCTTGGGTGGCTTTAAAATGAGATTGGACAAATATATGAGTGGGAGGGGCTGGGTTTGATTAGTGTCGTGAGTACAGGAGTAAATTCTTAGGTAGTGGTGGTTTTGATAAGGACCTGCCTTGTATGGGCCAGTAGGCCTTCTGCAGTGTTCCTCCATTCTTATGTTCTTATGTTCTTATGAGGCTACAGTGAAAAGCTCTGTTCCACAAGGTACAGTACTCTCTCCCAGCCTTTTCCTCATCCTCAAATCTGACATAGACAGAGATGTAAGCCACAGCACCGTGTCCTCCTTTGCCGATGATACCAGAATTTGCGTGACAGTGTCATCCATTGAGGACACTGCAAATCTCCAAGCGCACATTAACAATATGAAGTTCAATGAAGACAAATTTCAACTACTCCATTACGGAAAACTCGAGCAAATAAAAACAGGATAAGATTATAAAACAAATTCCAACCACACAATAGAGCAAAAAACTAATGTGAAGGACCTAGGAGTGATAATATCAGAGAATCTCACTTTCAAAGATCACAACAATGTCTCTACCACATCTGTTAGGAAAATGATAGGATAGATAATGAGAACCTTCAAAACTAGGGATGCCAAGCTAAAAATACCTGGAGTATACCTGGAGAGGGTTTCGGGGGTCAACGCCCCCACGGTTCGGTCTGAGACCAAGCCTCTGGTGGATCAGGGTCTGATCATCTAGGCTATTACTGCTGGCCGCACGCAAACTGACGTACGAACCACAGTCCGGCTGGTCAAGTACTGACTTTAGGTGCCTGTCCAATGCCTTCTTGAAGACAGCCAGGGGTCTATTGGTAATTTCCCTTATGTATGATTCTCTTCAAATTGCTTGTTCTCTCTAGGCTAGAATATTGCTGTGTACTAAGGGTCCCTTTCAAGGCAGGCAAAATTGGAGACCTGGAGAATATACAGAGAACTTTCACTGTACGTATAATTACAATAAAGCACCTAAATTACTGTACTTCTTGGAATACAGGAGAGAAAGATACATCATAATATACGCTTGACAAATCTTACGAGGGACTAATCCCAAATCTACACACGGAAATCACTCCCTACAAAAGCAAAAGACACGGCAGGCGGTGCAACATCCCTCCCAATGAAAAGCAGGGACGCCACGAGTACACTAAGAGACAACACAATAAGTGTCAGGGGCCCAAGATTGTTCAACTGCCTACCAGCATACATAAGGGGGATTATCAATAGACCCCTGGCTGTCTTCAAGAAGGCGCTGAACAGGCACTTAAAGTCAGTTCCCGACCAACCTGGCTGTGGTTCATACATCGGTTTGCATGCGGCCAGCAGTAACAGCCTGGTTGATCAGGCCCTGATCCAATGCGAGACCTGGTCATGGACCGGGCAGTGGGGGCGTTGACCCCCGGAAAACCTTCCAGGTATACACCTGGAGTAGCAGACAGCAGCACACCTGGTGTAGCAGACAGCAACACACCTGGTGTAGCAGACAGCAGCATACCTGGTGTAGCAGACAGCAGCACACCTGGTGTAGCAAACAGCAACACACCTGGTGTAGCAGACAGCAGCACCTGATGAGAGACAGCAAACCTGGTGTAACAGACAGCAACACACGGTGAGCAGACAGCACACACCTGGTGTAGCATACAGCAACACACCTGATGTAGCAGACAGCAACACACCTGGTGTGAGCAGCAACTGTGATAGCATAACACACCTGGTGTATAGACAGCAACACACCTGGTAAGCAACACACCTGGTGTAGCAGACAGCAAACACCTGGTGTAAGACAGCAACACACCTGGTGTAGGCAACACACTGGTGTAGCAGACAGCAATACACCTGGTGTAATAGACAGAACACACCTGGTGTACAACAACCTGGTGTAGCAGAACAACACACCTGGTGTAACAGACAGCAACACACCTGGTGTAGCAGACAGCAAAACACCTGGTGTAGCAGACAGCAACACACCTGGTGTAGAGACAGCAACACACCTGGTGTAGCAGACACAACACCTGAGTGTAGCAGACAGCAACACACCTGGTGTAGCAGACAGTAATCAAGAAACGCGGGAAGAACTAAAAGCCATAAATGAAATTGAAAAAAAAACAAAGTATTTATTTTCTTATGCCAAAACAAAGTCGAGAACAACATCCAGTATTGGGCCCCTACTTAGACGGGATGGGTCCTACACAGATGACAGCAAGGAAATGAGTGAGTTACTAAAGTCCCAGTATGACTCAGTTTTTAGCGAGCCGCTAACCAGACTAAAAGTTGAAGACCTAAATGATTTTTTTATGAGAGTGCCACAGAACCTGGTAGACGCAAGCCTATCTGACATTACCCTGACGCCACATGACTTTGAAAAGGCGATAAATGACATGCCCATGCACTCCGCTCCCGGCCCAGACTCATGGAACTCAGTGTTCATCAAGAACTGCAAGAAGCCCCTATCACGTGCTTTTAACATCCTATGGAGAGGGAGCATGGACACTGGGGTCGTCCTGCAGTTCCTAAAAACAACAGACATAGCCCCACTCCACAAAGGCGGCAGTAAAGCAATGGCAAAGAACTACAGACCAATAGCCCTAACGTCCCATATCATAAAAATCTTTAAAAGGGTTCTAAGAAGCAAGATCGCCACTCATCTAGATAACCATCAATTACACAACCCAGGACAGCATGGGTTTAGAGCAGGTCGCTCCTGTCTGTCCCAACTACTGGACCACTATGACAAGGTACTGGATGCTCTAGAGGACAAACAGAATGCAGATGTTATATACACAGACTTTGCAAAAGCCTTTGATAAGTGTGACCATGGTGTGATAGCACACAAAATGCGTGATAAAGGAATAACAGGAAAAGTTGGTATATGGATCTATAATTTCCTAACAAGTAGAACACAAAGAGTAGTAGTCAACAGAGTAAAGTCTGAGGCAGCTAATGTGAAAAGTTCTGTTCCACAAGGCACAGTACTCGCTCCCATCCTGTTCCTCATCCTCATATCGGACATAGAGAGGGATATAAGCCACAGTGCTGTGTCTTCCTTTGCAGATGACACCCGAATCTGTATGACAGTGTCCACCGTTGAAGACACTGCAAGACTCCAAGCAGACATAAACCAAATCTTTAAATGGGCTGCAGAAAACAATATGAAGTTCAATGATGAGAAATTTCAATTACTCAGATACGGAAAACGTGAGGAAATTAAAATCTCATCGGAGTACAAAACTAATTCCAACCACACAATAGAGCGAAAAACTAATGTCAAAGACCTGGGAGTGATCATGTCAGAGGATCTCACCTTCAAGGACCATAACACCGTAGCAATCGCATCTGCTAGAAAAATGACAGGATGGATAATGAGAACCTTCAAAACCAGGGATGCAAAGCCCATGTTGACACTTACAAATCGCTTGTTCTATCTAGGCTGGAATATTGCTGCACACTAACTGCACCTTTCAAGGCAGGTGAAATTGCTGACCTTGAAAATGTGCAGAGAACCTTCACGGCACACATAACTGCGATAAACCACCTCAATTACTGGGAACGCTTGAAGTTTCTAAACCTGTACTCCCTAGAACGCAGGCGGGAGAGATACATTGTTATATATACGTGGAAAATTCTCGAGGGATTAGTACCAAACTTGCACACGAAAATCACTCCCTACGAAAGCAAAAGACTCGGCAGGCGATGTAACATCCCCCCAATCAAGAGCAGGGGTGCCACTAGCACGTTGAGGGACAACACAATAAATGTGTGAGGGGCCCAAGATTGTTCAACTGCCTCCCAGCATACATCAGGGGGATTACCAACAAACCCCTGGCTGTCTTCAAGCAGGCACTGGACAGGCACCTAAAGTCGGTACCTGACCAGCCAGGCTGTGGTTCGTACGTTGGAACGCGTGCGGTCAGCAGAAACAGCCTGGTTGATCAGGCTCTGGTCCAACATGAGGCCTGGTCACAGACCTGGCCGCGGGGGCGTTGACCCCTGGAATTCTCTCCAGGTAAACTCCAGGTAAACACCTGGTGTAATAGACAGCAACACACCTGGTGTAGCAGACAGTAACACACCTGGTGTAGCAGACAGTAACACACCTGGTGTAACAGACAGTAACACACCTGGTGTAGCAGACAGTAACACACCTGGTGTAGCAGACAGTAACACACCTAATGTAGCAGACAGTAACACACCTGGTGTAGCAGACAGTAACACACCTGGTGTAACAGACAGTAACACACCTGGTGTAGCTGACAGTAACACACCTGGTGTAACAGACAGTAACACACCTGGTGTAGCATACAGCAAAACACCTGGTGTAACAGACAGTAACACACCTGGTGTAGCAGACAGTAACACACCTGGTGTAACAGACAGTAACACACCTGGTGTAGCATACAGCAAAACACCTGGTGTAACAGACAGTAACACACCTGGTGTAGCAGACAGTAACAAACCTGATGTAGCAGACAGTAACACACCTTATGTAACAGACAGTAACACACCTGGTGTAACATACAGTAACACACCTGGTGTAACAGACAGTAACACACCTGGTGTAGCATACAGCAAAACACCTGGTGTACAACAGAACACACCTGGTGTAGCATAGAGCAAAACACCTGGTGTAACAGACAGTAACAAACCTGATGTAGCAGACAGTAACACACCTTATGTAACAGACAGTAACACACCTGGTGTAACAGACAGCAACACACCTGGTGTAACAGACAGTAACACACCGAGTGTAACAGAGAGCAACACACCTGATGTAGCAGACAGCAACACACCTGGTGTAGCAGACAGCAACACACCTGGTGTAGCAGACAGCAACACACCTGGTGTAGCAGACAGCAACACACCTGGTGTAGCAGACAGCAACACACCTGATGTAGCAGACAGCAACACACCTGGTGTAGCATACAGCAACACACCTGGTGTAGCATACAGAAACACACCTGGTGTAGCAGACAGAAACACACCTGGTGTAGCAGACAGCAACACACCTGGTGTAGCAGACAGCAACACACCTGGTGTAGCAGACAGCAATACACCTGGTGTAGCAGACAGTAACACACCTGGTGTAGCAGACAGTAACACACCTGGTGTAGCAGACAACAACACACCTTTTGTAGCAGACAGTAACACACCTGGTGTAGCAGACAGCAACACACCTGGTGTAGCATACAGCAAAACACCTGGTAACAGACAGTAACACACCTGATGTAACAGACAGCAACACACCTGATGTAAAATACAGTAACACATCTGATGTAAAAGACAGCATCACAACTGGCGTAGCAGACATCAACACACCTGGTGTAGCAGACAGCAACACACCTGGTGTAGCATACATCATCACACCTGGTGTAGCAGACAGCAACACACCTGGTGTAGCATACAGCATCACAACTGGCGTAGCAGACATCAACACACCTGGTGTAGCAGACAGGTGTGATCACACCTGGAGAGAGAGAAGGGGAAACCCAGTCAACATGGGGGTACACCGCTACAGATAACACCTGTGACAAACATGTGCTCTACCATGTAAGGAAAACCTTTGTTTCAAATGTTGGAAAATTATTAGTATTAGTATTAGTAGTAGTAGTAATAATAATAATAATGATAATAATAATAAAAATGTTCTCATGTTCTTATGTTCTTATTGCTTGGGTAGTGTTTATTCTGTTAGTGGGGTGGATTTGTGAAGAACCTGGCTAGTATGGGCCAACATGTCTACTGCAGTGTTCCTCCTTTCTTATGTTCTTATGTAATAATAATAATAACACTACCAGCAGAAGTAGTAGTAGTAGTAGCAGCAGCAGTAGCAGCAGTAGCAGTAGCAGCAGTAGCAGCAGCAGTAGTAGTACAGAGTAGTATAAACTTTTATCATCAAATTGTAATTATTTTCAACGTACAAAATTCGTTCTCACTTGATTTCAATGTTGTATAGAATTACAGAAGCTAAAAACACGACCCCTAACGGGGTTAGATAATAATAATAATAATAATAATAATAATAATAATAATAATAATAATAATAATAATAATAATAATAATAATAATAATAATAATAATAATATTTAATAATAATAATAATAATAATAATAATAATAATAATAATAATAATAATAATAATAATAATAATAATAATAACAATAATAATAATAATAATAATAACAATAATAATAAGAATAAGAATAAGAATAAGAATAATAATAATATAAAAAATATTATTGTTAATAATAATACTAACTAATAATAATAATTAGAATAATAATGGTGGTTTCCGGTGTGTGAGAGGAAGGTTACATTATCTGAGGCAGCCTGGAGAGAGGTGCCTTGATGCCGGTGAGGGAGCTCTTGATCCAGGTAAGTGGACCTGTGCTCCTTTTTCTTGGATCGAAACCGATTGTCTTCCATTCCTTCGATTTATGACCCCCACGGGTTTACCGTTCGCCCTATAAATATAAATATAGAATGGGAACTTTCTCCCCACCCATATTGTTATTAACTCACCACCCATACTGTTATTAACTCCCCACCCATACTGTTATTAACTCACCACCAATAATGTTATTAACTCACCACCCATACTGTTATTAACTCACCACCCATACTGTTATTAACTCACCACCCATACTGTTATTAACTCACCACCAATAATGTTATTAACTCACCACCCATACTGTTATTAACTCACCACCCATACTGTTATTAACTCACCACCAATAATGTTATTAACTCACCACCCATACTGTTATTAACTCACCACCCATACTGTTATTAACTCACCACCCATATTGTTATTAACTCCCCACCCATACTGTTATTAACTCACCACCAATACTGTTATTAACTCACCACCAATACTGTTATTAACTCACCACCAATAATGTTATTATCTCACCACCAATACTGTTATTAACTCACCACCCATACTGTTATTAACTCAACACCAATACTGTTATTAACTCAACACCCATACTGTTATTAACTCACCACTTATACTGTTATTAACTCACCACCCACACTGTTTTTAACTCACCACCCACACTGTTATTAACTCACCACCCACACTGTTATTAACTCACCACCCACACTGTTATTAACTCCCACCCATACTGTTATTAACTCACCACCCACACTGTTATTAACTCGCCACCCACACTGTTATTAACTCACCACCCACACTGTTATTAACTCACCACCCACACTGTTATTAACTCACCACCCACACTGTTATTAACTCACCACCCACACTGTTATTAACTCATTAACTCACCTCCCACACTGTTATTAACTCACCACCCACACTGTTATTAACTCACCACTTATACTGTTATTAACTCACCACCCACACTGTTATTAACTCACCATCCACAGTTATTAACTCACCATCCACACTGTTATTAACTCACCATCCACACTGTTATTAACTCACCACTTATACTGTTATTAACTCACCAACCACACTGTTATTAACTCACCATCCACAGTTATTAACTCACCATCCACACTGTTATTAACTCACTACCCACACTGTTATTAACTCACCATCCACACTGTTATTAACTCACCATCCACACTGTTATTAACTCACCATCCACACTGTTATTAACTCACCATCCACACTGTTATTAACTCACCACCCACACTGTTATTAACTCACCATCCACACTGTTATTAACTCACCATCCACACTGTTATTAACTCACCATCCACACTGTTATTAACTCACCATCCACACTGTTATTAACTCACCATCCACACTGTTATTAACTCACCATCCACACTGTTATTAACTCACCACTTATACTGTTATTAACTCACCATCCACACTGTTATTAACTCACCATCCACACTGTTATTAACTCACCATCCACACTGTTATTAACTCACCATCATTAACCAGCTGTCAAGGGTAACTTTTCCCTTTTTTTTACCTGCTGTACACTTAAGGGGTGTGATGTTGGTGGACTCTTGATCCAAGGAATTGGATCTGTCTTCTTGTATCGAATTTGATTTCCTCCATGGTGGTGTATGACTGTACGGAAGGTAGTTAAGTGGACCACATTGTTGTGATACAGTACATGGTACTTAAGTGGACCACACTGGAGTTTGACATTACATGCTGCTTAAGTGGTGAGTGACACAGTACACGATATGACACACTACATCAACACATTCAGCAATGCTTAATAAGCGGGCCCAAGAGCTGACGCTCAACCCACAATCTCAAGTTACGTAATTATGCGAGTAGGTAATCCTGCAAGGTGAAGGAGAGTGCCTTGATGCTGGTGAAGGCTCTTGATTCAAGGAACTGGATCGAAATATGATTATCTTCCATTCTGCAGGAGCTATATGATCCTTGAGGGTTTACCGCTTCCCACGATTATAATAATAATAATAATAATAATAATAATAATAATAATAATAATAATAATAATAATAATAATAATAATAATAATAATAATAATAATAATAAAAATAAGAAGAAGAAGATATAGATAAATGTATACAAACAAATTACACAATGAAGAAAAAATAGCATTTTTCTAACATTATAAACTTTCACTTTTTCCCGTTTTAGGTCGACCATCACCCAGGACGTTACTGTCTGTTTACACAACACACTGTAGCAACGTTGTGGTCACTGTAGCAACGTTGTGGTCACTGTAGCAACGTTGTGGTCACTGTAGCAACGTTGTGGTCACTGTAGCAAAGTTGTGGTCACTGTAGCAACGTTGTGGTCACTGTGGCTACTGAAGGCAGGTAGGTTCCTTGATGCTGGGTTCTTCATCCAAGGAATGGAACATCTCCTCCCCTTCCTTGAATCAAACCTGATTGCCTCCCATCCCGCCCCAGGGCATCGTATGAACCGTGTGGGTTTGATGTTCGCCTCTAAATACAATAATAATAACGATAATTTGAGAAGAGAAAATGTCTGATAAATCAAGACACTTTCAAAATCGTATTTAGGTTGAGAAGTGAAAATAACACAGCAGCGTTGATAACTACACTGAACCCACATAACTGGTCAGTAAGATGGTGAATTAACACTGAGTGGATACACTCTGACTCACAAACAATCCATGATACACTCTGACTCACAAACAATCCATGATACACTCTGGCTCACAAACAATCCATGATACACTCTGGCTCACAAACAATCCATGATACACTCTGACTCACAAACAATCCATGACACCATGATAATCAAGTCACTTAAAAATAAATCAGGAAATATGTCTCAAGTCCCACCATTATTATACAAACGAGCCGCTCATGTCCTTTCACATGCTATTTCATTACTTTTTAACAAATCACTAGAAACTAGCACTTTCCCGTCACAGACGTAAACAACTATGGGCCAATATCAAACTTACCGTTGCTATCCAAAATCTTTGAGAAACTTGTGCACAAGAGATTATACTCGTTTATAACGACACAAAGCATACTCAACCCCTGCCAATTTGGCTTCAGAAAAAATAAAAGCACTAACGATTTTCCAGTGCTTTAAACAGCACTGGAAAATAAGGAATATCCATTAGGACTTTTTATTGACCTAAGGAAAGCTTTCGACACAGTAAACCACGGCATCCTACTCCACAAACTTGACCACTATGGTATAAGAGGTCATGCACTTGCATATTTTAAATCCTTCCTTACTAACAGGTATCAGTATGTCACCATTAAAGACACAACCTCTTCGACACGACCACTTGATACTGGAGTACCCCAGGGAAGTGTCCTTGGTCCCCTGCTCTTCCTCTTATACATCAATGATCTTCCCAATGTATCACAACACCTGAAACCAATACTCTTTGCTGACGACACAACTTATGTCATCTCCCACCCAAATCTTGCCACGCTCAACACCATTGTTAACGACGAATTACTAAAAATATCAACATGGATGACAGCCAATAAACTTACACTCAACACTGATAAGACCTTCTATATTATGTTTGGTAACAGAGCAGGTGATGCACAATTAAACATTAAGATCAACAACACTCCTATTGCTAAACATAATGAGGGCAAATTCCTGGGCCTTCACCTCGACAGCATCCTGAAATTCAGCACTCATATCCAACACATAACAAAGAAAGTGTCCAAAACTGTGGGGATCCTTTCTAAGATACGTTACTATGTACCACAATCATCCCTACTCACACTATACTATTCACTCATCTATCCCTACCTCACATATGCCATTTGTGCTTGGGGATCGACAGCAATTACCCACCTAAAGACAATAATAACCCAACAAAAAGCTGCAGTAAGAATTATCACGCAATCCAACGCTAGACAACACCCCCCCCCCCACTCTTCAAAGAGCTAAACTTACTCACTGTTCAGAACATCCATACTTACTACTCTGCAATCTACATTTATACAACCATAAATTTCAACTTTAACACTGAACTAAAACACTTTCTTGACAGTTGTGACAGGACCCATAGACATAATACCAGACACAAACATCTCTTTGATATTCCCCGTGTCCGACTATATCTATACAAAAATTCAATGTACATAAAAGGGCCTAAAATCTGGAACTCCCTGCCTGAAAACTCTAGAACTGCAGACACAACCTCCATTTTCAAAAGCAACGTTAAAAAACATCTTATCTCACTTACGCACCCAACCAGTCGCTAACCACATGAAAACTCCTTTATCTTGCACACATCCACAGCAAAATACATTTATTGATATCTGTGATTCCCCTTAATTTGCACATGACTGTAACCAAAATTCTAATACAACTATTGCTTCATAATTCTTAAGCTAGTAATAAGTTTGCCTAAGACTCCAATATAGAAACTGTATCATACCAACACGTCACCATTTCCATTAATATATGAACTAATTGTTAAATTCTTAATTTTTTAAACTACCTCAATGTTGTAAACCTAGATAATCACTACAATTACCTAACCTTAATACCAATATAATCATTGTGTCACTATCTACCTGGAGTCTACCTGGAGAGAATTCCAGGGGTCAACGCCCCCGCGGCCCGGTCCGTGACCAGGCCTCTTGTTGGACCAGAGCCTGATCAACCAGGCTGTTACTGCTGGCCGCACGCAGTCCAACGTACGAACCACAGCCCGGCTGATCAGGTACCGACTTGAGGTGCCTGTCCAGTGCCTGCTTGAAGACAGCCAGGGGCTTGTTGGTAATCCCCCTGATGTATGCTGGGAGGCAGTTGAACAATCTTGGGCCCCTCACACTTATTGTGTTGTCCCTCAACGTGCTAGTGGCACCCCTGCTCTTCATTGGGTGAATGTTACATCGCCTGCCGAGTCTTTTGCTTTCGTAGGGAGTGATTTTTGTGTGCAAGTTTGGTACTAAGCCCTCGAGAATTTTCCATGTGTATATAATAATGTATCTCCCGCCTGCGTTCTAGAGAGTACAGGTTTAGGAACTTCAAGCGTTCCCAGTAGTTGAGGTGGTTTATCGCACTTATGCGTGCCGTGAAGGTTCTCTGCACATTTTCAAGGTCAGCAATTTCACCCGCCTTGAAAGGTGCAGTTAGTGTGCAGCAATATTCCAGCCTAGATAGAACAAGCGATCTGTAAAGTGTCAACATGGGCTTGGCATCCCTGGTTTTGAAGGTTCTCATTATCCATCCTGTCATTTTTCGAGCAGATGCAATTGCTACATTGTTATGGTCCTTGAAGGTGAGATCCTCTGACATGAACACTCCCAGGTCTTTGACATTAGTTTTTCGCTCTATTGTGTGGTTGGAATTAGTTTTGTACTCCGATGAGATTTTAATTTCTTCACGTTTTCCGTATCTGAGTAATTGAAATTTCTCATCATTGAACTTCATATTGTTTTCTGCAGCCCATTTAAAGATTTGGTTTATGTCTGCTTGGAGTCTTGCAGTGTCTTCAACGGTGGACACTGTCATACAGATTCGGGTGTCATCTGCAAAGGAAGACACAGCACTGTGGCTTATATCCCTGTCAATGTCTGATATGAGGATGAGGAATAGGATGGGAGCAAGTACTGTGCCTTGTGGAACAGAGCTTTTCACAGTAGCTGCCTCAGACTTTACTCTGTTGACTACTACTCTTTGTGTTCTATGTGTTAGGAAATTATAAATCCATCTACCAACTTTTCCTGTTATTCCTTTATCACGCATTTTGTGTGCTATTACACCATGGTCACACTTGTCAAAGGCTTTTGCAAAATCTGTGTATATAACATCTGCATTCTGTTTATCTTCTAGAGCAAGGTCTAGTATAAAACTGCCTGAAATGCCTAGGCATACCTAGGCATATTATTAATGCAAATATTAATCGGGTCACACACACACAGTGGTAATGCTTTATTTACAATGATCAAAGTCAGGGTATTTTTCGAGAATGGTTTGTAATATACCACTGCGGATAAAATACTATGACATATCTTGAACATTTCTGAGTGAGTTGTCTCTGAATTCATTAATTTTATCGCATTCCAGTACATAATGACGCAGGGTGTGACAATAGTCCATCTGGCAAAGTTTACATTTCGTTTGGTCTACATCTGTTGGTGGTGATTAAACCTCCCAAAGATACTTGTAACCCAGCCGGAGGCGGGCGGTAGTGACATCCAAGAGCCTGATTATTTTGTTGGATGTACCATAGACATGTGGCTCCTCCTGCATGATAGAATGATGATAAATGGACTGACTGGTGTCAATCAATCAGTTGAAGTTCTTTTCGTATTGTTCTTAAACTGCTGACTGACAAGACAAGATTGTAATCTACTCCCTCTTTGAAAGCACATAACTTAGCCAATTCATCAGTTCTATCATGCACCTGAAGACCAGTGTGAGATGGAATCCACAAAAGGTGCACTCTGACTCCACTGTCCACAATCCTACCGTACCTGTGCCTGGCTCCTGACACAAGCATGCCACGACTTATTAAGAGATCATGGTTTAGTTTTTTGTGGATTCCCTGTCACATAGACCTCCAGGAGCATGATAAAGCTAATGAATTAGGTAAACAAGCATTAAATAAAGATAATGCTGAGTATAAATATGGTTTTTCAAACAGAAGTTTACGAAACATTATCAGAAATAAACTAAACTGGAGGAAGTGAAATCAGACAAACTAGAGTCCTTAAGTCTTCTGCATTGGGAAAGTATGCCTAAAGCTTATTGTAGCATATGGTCAGTTTGACACTAGTAATTTCACTTTTAGAACTAATGACTTATACCTTTGAATCAGATTTATTGAATAGATACTGTTTACGTATTGAAATGAGAATACAAGTACAATTTACCTTGGGGCTAGTGCCAGCTATCCATAGTTCACCGTAGGATGGTATGGTGACTATACCATCGTGCAATTAAATCAATTAATTGTATTCATGAAAAAGTAAGTCTTATATGAACAGTACAAGGAATAGTTGCAAATTGTTATTGCTAGACTAAGGCCAGGCTATAAGTATCTCTGACAGTACGGTTTGTATGGAGATGTCAATGACATAAAATATGAAGTGTGTAGACAGAGACAGGGTCATACACCTGGTTCATTATATTAGTGTCCAAACATCTGACCTTTCAGAGACACCTCCATGCAAACCTTACAGGATATGGCAAAACACCTCACTGTTAATAAGATCTGAAATCTTGAGGTTGTATCCACTTTGTGCATCGACTAGAAAAACTAGACTAGATGAACAAAGTGTCTTCATAGAGACTGCAATCCAGCTATAACCAATGTTTTTTGTTTTTGTTTCTTTAGCAGTAATAAGAAAGCAATTTTTGAGATTGTATTCCTTATTGTACTGTGTACAACAACTATATGAAGTAATTGTAAAATACGAAATGACTAATATTCTTTTCTGGCAATGTAACAGTGTTTAGTGGAGTCTAACAAAGACCCCTTGCGACTTATGTAATCCTGCTTCCTTGTGCCACCACTCACAGGATGAGCTGCGGGTGCACAGTTAAATAGCTGCTCTCGCGGCACACCTAACTAAACTAGGAAAAGATCTAGAGGATTGTGAAGGCGTCTAACAGTATCATCAAGGAAGATAGTCCACGAGTCGTGGTATGTCTAAAGTCTATCGCTGAGCGTTTTCCAGAAGTCGTTTAGAGCTGATGTGCATCTCATCCAATGAGTGAGAATTAACTAGTTCACTTACCGAGGAGTGGGAATTAACTAGTTGAACTTATAGTTTAACTTATTGAAGCTAGCTGGCCCAGTGGCTAACGCGTCGGTCTGGAGTTTTGAGACTGATCGCGGGTTCTAACTCCACCCGTGGTATGGTTTGTTTGCAATCGTGTCATTACGATTTCGCGAGTCATGTTGACGGCTTTGAGGGGACTTGAGCTAGAGTTCGCCACGGCCATGCTAGCGGGAGATTCGTCTGTAAAAACTTGCATTTGTGGACACAGTGGTGCCTATGCTAACCTTCCTATGGTGTAGAAATATACCTAGTTGGATGAATCTTATTGAAGCTAGCTGGCCCAGTGGCTTACGCGTCGGTCTGGAGTTTTGAGACTCTCTGATCGCGGGTTCTAACCCCACCCGTGGTATGGTTTATTAACTAGTTCACTTACCGAGGAGTGGGAATTAATTAGTTCACTTACCGATGAGTGGGAATTAACTAGTTCACTTACCGAGGAGTGGGAATTAACTAATTCACTTACCGAGAAGTGGGAATTAACTAGTTCACTTACCGAGGCATGGGAATTAGTTCACTTACTGAGGCATGGGAATTAGTTCACTTACTGAGGCATGGGAATTAGTTCACTTACTGAGGCATGGGAATTAGTTCACTTACTGAGGCATGGGAATTAGTTCACTTACCGAGGAGTGGGAATTAGTTCACTTACCGAGGAGTGGGAATTAGTTCACTTACCGAGGAGTGGGAATTAGTTCACTTACCGAGGAGTGGGAATTAGTTCACTTACCGAGGAGTGGGAATTAGTTCACTTACCGAGGAGTGGGAATTAGTTCACTTACCGAGGAGTGGGAATTAGTTCACTTACCGAGGAGTGGGAATTAGTTCACTTACCGAGGAGTGGGAATTAGTTCACTTACCGAGGAGTGGGAATTAGTTCACTTACTGAGGCATGGGAATTAGTTCACTTACTGAGGCATGGGAATTAGTTCACTTACCGAGGAGTGGGAATTAGTTCACTTACCGAGGAGCCGGAGCCACTTCACTTACCGAGGTTATTGCCTTGTGGCCATCCATCCAGTTACTGGCCAGACGCAAAGATGCTTAACGTAAGTGTATGATCACACGCACATCATCAGTAACGACTAGTTCAAAGACTATCAAGCAAGACTAGCAAGAATTAATGATGTGTCAGATAACAAGACATTTTAAAGCAGCACTACTTAGCTCTTAAATTCCCAAACAGCCCAAGTTTCTGAAAAAAAAGATCGGAAACTGAATACCTCATCTACATTTCGAATTATAAAAAAAAAGATATCCAGCACCCTGTTAACAATAGCATTTCTGCGTTACATTGTATATGTTCATGTTTAAAATTACCGTCATTCCTGTAATGACAGATTCCGTCTACCAGTATGACTGAATCTATTGTTCTGGTAAGTAGCTCATAAATACTATAACTAAGTCACTTAATAGAATGTTAGGACCCTACTCCTGGAGCCATTGTGTACCTCTACAATGTTTTAACTATTGGGCGGCCACCGTGGCACTGTGACCAACCACAGTGGCACTGTGTACGTCCAGTGGTATTTTGAACGGCTACAGTGGTACTATGAACAGCCACCGTGGCATTGTGTGGTGGAACACGTAGTGCCACGTGTAACAGCGCACCAGAGAGGATAATTTGTGGTATAGCAGTGGTGGGAAGGTGACAGGTGTTCTGGAGGTGACGGGAGCGAGTGCCTGGGTTGCCCACCTCCAGCTGTCTCAGATACCGGCCCAAACCTCTCATGCTCTTCCCTTCAAACTTTACTCACTGTCTGCATAAATTAACTTCAATGTTAAGACTGAAAAAACAATATATAAAGCATTAATTAAAATTATATATTCGCGGAGAAGTGCTAAACCCATAGAAGTTGTACAGCGCCTGGGGTGGGCAGGTTGGATCCAAGGGAGAAAAAAACTCAATTCCTTGGATCAAAAGCCTCACGGCAGCATCAAAGCACCTTCAATGCGAGGTGCTGATTTTAGAATGATACAGTGTGTGGCTGTTGTTTTGAATCCATGACATATATTCTAGCAATTCTCTGGACTATATATATATATATATATATATATATATATATATATTATTCATATTTTGTATAGCGTACATACTATCCTATAAATACACATGAGGACAAATAGAGAGAGTTTGAGACATATATGTAGTGTTAGTTTAACGTGAAGAGGCTATTTGTATATAGTATATCTCTGTAAACGAAAAGTGCTCGTAAATAGGATAAGTGACATATATATATATATATATATATATATATATATATATATATATATATATATATATATATATATATATATATATATATATATTATTATGTACATGTCAGGCCCATACTGGAGTAATCAGCACCAGTTTGGGATAGACTCAGAAGTGTCTCTGTTCGCAGATGATGTGAAATTAATGAGTAGAATCACATCGGAAGAGGACCAAGCAGGACTTCAAACAGACCTGGACAAGCTTGACATCTGGTCTAGCAACTGGCTTCTCGAATTCAATCCCACCAAATGCAAAGTCATGAAGATCGGAGAAGGGCAAAGAAGACCGCTGACAGAGTACAGGCTAGGCGGGCAAAGGCTACAAACCTCGGCAAAGAAGAAAGACCTTGGGGTGAGTATAACGCCAAGCACGTCTCCGGAGGCACACATCAACCAGATAACCGCGGCAGCATATGGGCGACTGGCAAACCTAAGATTAGCGTTCCGTTACCTTAACAAGGAATCGTTCAAGACACTGTACACCGTGTACGTTAGGCCCATACTAGAATATGCAGCACCAGTCTGGAACCCACACCTGGTCAAGCACATAAATAAACTAGAGAAAGTGCAAAGGTTTGCGACAAGGTTAGTTCCACAACTCAGGGGTCTGTCCTATGAAGAAAGGTTGAGGGAAATAGGACTAACAACACTGGAGGAAAGAAGGGTCAGAGGAGACATGATAACGACATACAAAATACTGCGGGGAATCGACAAGGTAGACAGTGACAGGATGTTCCAGAGAGGGAATACAGAAACAAGGGGACACAACTGGAAGCTGAAGACTCAGATGAGTCAAAGGGATGTTAGGAAGCATTTCTTCAGCCACAGAGTAGTCAGGAATTGGAATAGTCTAGAGAAAGATATAGTGGAGGCAGGAACCATACATAGTTTTAAGACGAGGTATGATAAAGCTCATGGAGCAGGGAGAGCAGAGACCCAGTAGCGGACAGCGAAGAGGCAGGGCCAGGAGCTGAGTCTCGACCCCTGCAACCACAATTAGGTGAGTACAATTAAGTGAGTACACCTGGTCAAGCACGTCAAGAAATCAGAGAGAGAGCTAAGGGGATTGTCCTACGAAGAAAGGTTAAGGGAAATCGGCCTGACGACACTGGAGGACAGGAGGGTTAGGGGAGACATGATAATGACATAGAAAATACTGCGAGGAATTGACAATGAGGACATAGACAGGATGTTCCAGAGATGGGGCACAGAAACAAGAGGTCACAATTGGAAGTTGAAGACCCAGATGAGTCAAAGGGATGTTAGGAAGTACGTATTTTTAATCACAGAGTTGTCAAGAAGTGGAATAGTCTGGCAAGTGACGTAGTGGAGGCAAGAACCATACATAGTTTTAAGAAGAGGTTTGATAAAGCTCATGGAGCAGGAAGAGAGAGGACCTAGTACCGATCAGTGAAGAGACGGGGCCAGGAGCCATGAATCGACCTCTCCAACCACAAATAGGTCAGCACACCCCCCACACACACACAACACACACACACACACACACACACACACACAACACACAACACACACACAACACACACACATATATATATTCTTTCAATGCACCGGCCGTATCCCACCGAGGCAGGGTGGCCCAAAAAGAAAAACAAAAGTTTATCTTTATAAATTTAGTAATGTATACAGGAGAAGGGGTTACTACCCTCTTGGTCCCAGCATTTTAGTCGACTCTTGCGACACGCATGGCTTACGGAGGAAGAATTCTGTTCCACTTCCCCATGGACATAAGAAGAAATAAACAAGAATAAGAACTAGTAAGAAAAGAGAAGAAACCCCAGAGGAGTGTGTGTATATATATGCTTGTACATGCATGTGTAGTGTGACCTAAGTGTAAGTAGAAGTAGCAAGATGTATCTGATATCTTGCATGTTTATGAGATAGAAAAAGACCAGCAATCCTACCATCATGTAAAACAATTACAGGCTTCCGTTTTACACTCACTTGGCAGGATGGTAGTACCTCCCTGGGCGGTTGCTGTCTACCAACCTAGTACCTAGAACTCGATTCACCTTCCAACCGTCATACTGGTCGGTCGTTGGCAGCTCCTCTGGTGGCACAGTCGTGAGTGACTCATTTTCACCAACATGGCATCAACAAGCCATAGAAGAATAAACACTGTCTGCATAGAGGTCGTTAGAGGTGCTGTATATCCATCTACTGCAGCTGTGGTACTTCCGGCTATAATAAGAGAGACATATGGTATTGGAAATGAAGAATTGTATGGCGTAGCACTTAATGGTGCCTCCCGCATTTTTTTCAAACTGGTGACAGCAAGTGCGTATGACCGAGTGGTGGAAAAATATCAAGATATCAGGATGGTGGTCAACTTGAGCATGGAGGTCAAACTGAAGGATGTGTCACGCTACTATACTTGGGTACGTGTACATAATATACCATTTGAGGCAGACGGATGTGACATTAGATTGGTGTTTAAGGATTACGGCATCATCCATTCGATGACAGTGGGAAGATGGACTGAGGGTCCATACCTGGGATTGCCAGAAGGTTCTTTCAACATCAAGATGACCTTGAGGCGAGCCATCCCGTCATATGTAGTGATGGCGGACTTCTGCACTCAGGTCTATGTGACCTATGCAGGACAGAGTCGCACATGCCACATATGTGGCTCGAGTGAACATGTTGCGGCTGTATGTGACCAAAGGCAACCGCACCATGCTAGTGATACAAATAAGGTTGCAGTGGACCTTGTTGAGAAGAGGGCGGCGGACAAGGATGTGGTTGTGGCACCATCGGGGAGATGGAGCGAAATCATGGAGGGTGTAGGAGAGGCATGTGTGACTGCCAAATGCTACGCAGCCAGCATAGGTGGAGGAGACCGAGAGTTCCGCTGTAGTGGAGGACTTGTGTTTAGATGTTCCATTGCAGGAGATGATATCAGGTTATCTGGACACTTCTCTGGGAGAGGTGACAGCGGGCATTACACAAGCCTTAACAGTAGAATGTAGAATGTGTGAATGTAGAAGCTGAGAATGGTACAGTGCAAGAAGGTTGACAACGAAGATCATGCAGGTAACAGTGCATGAGGTTGAAATTGATGATGGTATGGATGTAGTTGGGGAGTCAAGGAAGCGGTCGGTGGGGGCGTCGGATAGTGATAATGTCCTCACGCCGGCCCAAAGATCTTGTAAGAAAACTTGGGTGGATGTGGCCAGTAGGGGCAAGGGAGGGTTGAAAGGGCCAGAAGGGAAGTGGGGAGGTAAGGTTAGTATGAAGGAGATGGTAGGGGGCAAAGGTGTTGCTCAATTGACAGTGAGGTCAAAGGGAAAGCCCCCTAGTCTGTTTTCACATATTTTACTTTTAATGTCAATGGGTTAAAAGCAAAGGTAAAACGTAAGTGGGTGGAAGCGACTCTGAGATGGTATGATGTAGACGTAGGGTTTCTTCAGGAACATAATTACAGGTATGGTAGAGAGCTGTCTTTAAAAGGGTACCGTGTGTATGCGAGGAATTCTGGGAGATTAAAGGGTGGAGTGGCAGTAGTGGTGAAGGAGACAAGCCCTTTTCAGTTGAAGGCATGGGAGGAGGGAAGGGGAGGGACAGATAGTGAGAGTATATGGGGTGTGGGGGGGTGAGAGTGTGTTTCATGGGGTGTATATGCCTGCTGAGAGTAGCTGAAAGGTGAAAGAGGAATTTGGGAGGTATGAATTGGTATATATGATGGGTGGTTTGCCGGACGTATCACTGTTGGGAGGTGATTGGAATTGTGTTGTACATAGAAAGGATGCTGAGCCGAGGGGAGCTGGGTGTGTCTTAGTGGTTTTGCAAGAGTTACTGGGAAGTGTGGGATTGGTAGATGCGGGGGGAAGGGGGGAGGGGTGGTGGGTGGAGCATACATTCATACGCAAAGGGTATGCTGCAAGGTTAGATAGGGTTTATGTCATGGGAGGAATGGCGGTGGGCAGAGTGCAAACTTTGGACGTGGGATTCTCAGACCACAGGGATGTTTTGGTTGATGTAGGTTGGGATGGAGTAGTTAAATGGTTTGGGGGTTACTGGAAATTGAATGTGGGTTTATTAGAGGGAACTGATAGGTGTTGTGACTTTGCTGAATGGTGGGGAACATGTGGATGAGTGGAAATGGGGTGGAGAATATAGTGGGGTGGTGGGAGGAGATAGCCAAACCGGGTATTAGGGAGTATTATAAAGGAAAAGGAAGGGAGGAGAAGCAATGGAGGTATGGCTTGCAAAAATACATCGAGGGGCAGTTGGGAGGTTGTTATGAGCGAGGGGGTTCATACCTGGTGGCAGAGATTGGGGTATTGAAAGATAAATTGAAAGAAATTCAGAATGAAAGGTTTGATGCTATAAAGTTGCATGGGGGTATGGAAGATGTGCTATGGGAAGACAAGCTGTCTGCAAGTGTATTGCAAAGGTTTAGAAGTAGGAAGAGGGGGATGATGGTGATGGGGATGGAGGTATGTGAGGATATGGCAGGATATGAAAAAGGGCAAATGATGTGTACGACTGAGGCAGTAAGAATTTATTTGGATGAATGGTTTGATGAGTATTGGCTTGCTCAGCTATCAAACTTTGAGGTCCAGTCCCTGGACCCATTATGTACCTCTGTAATCTTTTGACTACCGCCCACAGGATGGGTATGGGGTGCATAATAAAGATATCAAACTAAAACTTGGTGTGGGGGAGGGGGAAGGGAGAGGGAGGGGAAGATTCTGTTAGAAGGAATATCAACGGTTTTGGATGATGAAGATCGGGTGGAGTTAGAAGGAGTGATCAGGGAAGAGGAAGTGTGGATGACAGTGAGTAACATGAGTAGGAGAAAAAACACCTGGGTTAGATGGGATTTCTAATGATTTTTATGTAAGCAATTGGGGGGGGTCATAAAGGAATGCTTGGTGAAATTATTGAATCAGATGAAAGTGCAAGAATGTATGGGGGCAACGCAGCACATGGGAGTGGTGGTACTGGTTAAAAAAAAGGGAGGAAGGTAGGACGATTAGAGATTATAGGGCGCTTGCAATGATGTGTGCGGATTATAAGATTTTCGTGAAGGTATTAGGTAATAGGATTAAACGAGTGCTTGGATGCGTGATAGAGAAGGGGCAGTATGGCATACCGAGTAGGAGTATGCAAAGAGGGCATGGATGAATAAAAGAATTTATAGAATGTGGTACGAGTGGTGGGGTATTGGGTTTAGACTGGAAGGCAGCGTATGATTGTGTAGACCGAGATATGTTATGGAAGATAATGAGTAAACAGGGATTTGGGGATGAGATTGTGAGATGGGCAAGAACTTTATATAGGGATGCAATGGTCAGAGTGCAGGTGAATGGTAGAGTGGGTGGGGAAGTGTGCATGAGGAAGGGTCTAAGGCAGGGGTGCCCTCTGTCACAGATCCTGTTTGCATGCCTCCAGAATCCTTTTTATAGTCTTATCGAAGAGGGAGTGAAAGAAGGGGGGGGAGGTACGGGGATGTGCACCAGGAATAGTGGGGTACATTGATGACACGACAGTTATGGTGGGAGGGGATGAGGGACTTGGGAATGTAGGAAGAATAGTCAAGATTTTTGGAAGGGCAATGGGCATGCAGGTAAATGGGGCGAAGTCAAAGTTATTGGAGGTGGGTACGTGGGTGGGGGGGAGCTGGAGGTTAGGGATTGATGGCCAGTAGTGGAGCAGCTGTGTATATGTGGGGTGGTTTTCATGCATGATTCGAATGTAGCTAGAGAAGTGAATTTGGTGAGGGTCGTGGAGAGTGTGATTAGTAGGATGAGGGGATGGAGGCCAGGAGATTTGACATTACACCAGCGTGTAACAGTGGCAAATGCCATTGTCTATAGCAGACTATGGCATGTTGCAGCAACGTATCCATTAACACAGGAAGATGTCAGACGTTTGGATTTCAGGGTTATGAGGTATGTGTGGGCGCATGGTAAAGTGTGGTTGAGACGGGATGTGGTTAGGAAGAGGTTGGGAGGAGAGGGCGGGAAGATAATCAAGAAGGTGGTGGGTGATGTACAAAAATGGTGGGGGGAAAGAATTGTGTGTATGCAAGGATTTGTTGAGGTATCTTATGGTCAGGAGCAGAATGGGGAGGATAAAAGCAAGTGAGTTAGGTAGAGTGGGGAAGGTGGGGAAAGTTGTGGAGGGGGAGGCTGTGTATCCAGTGTATGGGTGGAAGAGTATATGGGCAGGGTTGCGTAAGATGAGGTTAAAGGCACGGGTTAGAGACATGTTTTACAGGTTTTTGCATGGAGTTGTAGCTTCAAAGGCGGTTTTATATAGGATGGGGTTGGTTGCTGGGGCGGGTTGTAATAGGTGTGGGGTTGAGGAAACCGCCTTCATGCTATATACTTCTGCGACAGGTTAGGGATGTGAGGAGTGGTTCGGTGGTGTGATTCGAAAGATGGGGGAGGAATACAGGTATTGAGGGCTCTAAGTCTAGACATTGGGGGTGTGGATGAAAGAATACATCGTGCTATTATGTACTTGGTGGTAGATTTCGTGTATGTATCGTGGGGGTTGAGAGAGGTAGGGGAGGGGGGGTTCGAATCAGGGCAATCGCAGGGAATATGTATCAAACAAAATGTAGGAATAGAATTGTTTATGGGGGGGACTTGGGGAGGGATTTTCCTGAGGTGTATAAAAGCATGACTGTAAGGGATTTACTTGGAGTGTTATGAGGGAGGGGTGGTAGGAGTTTAGTGAAAGGGGTTTGTCTCCTAGGGAGGGGGGTGTTGGGTCTAAATGTCTGTATAGGCATGCAGGTAGGCATAGGTTAGGTGAGCATGTTGTAGGATAGTGTGGAAGGAAGAATGGGAGAAGGTTCGAGGAGGGTTGACACTGATGACGTTTTTGGGTGACGGATGATGTAAGGGAGAGAGGGGGATTGTGTGAGAGCTGTGTAGGGTAGTGTGCTTGGGGGGTGGGTATGATAGGGTGGCGACGAAGGACGTGGTGGTGTTTATTTTTTGTGCTTCCTTTAATTTTTCATTGTGTATTTACAAGTAGTCTCAATAATAAAGTTGGATTACGGGGCTTACCTGATTGAATGAGTGCAGGTTCATGCCCTCATGACCTTACTCTTATCTATGTTCATTTTCAACTTGCTACCTTACACACCCTTCCAAACTCGTCCACTAACCTTTGCAATTTTTCTTTAGAATCTCCAAAAAGCACAGTATCATCAGCAAAAAGTAACTGTGTCAACTCCATTTTGTATTTGATTCCCCATAATTTAATCCCATCCCTCTCCCCAACACCCTAGAATTTACTTCTTTTACAACCCCATCTATAAATATGTTAAACAACCATGGTGACATTACACATCCCTGTCTAAGACCTACTTTTACTGGGAAGTAATCTCCCTCTCTCCTACACACCCTAACCTGAGCCTCACTATCCTCATAAAAGCTCTTTACAGCATTTAGTAACTTACTACTTATTCCATACACTTGCAACATCTGCCACATTGCTCCCCTATTCACCCTACCATATGCCTTTTCTAAATCCATAAATGCAATGAAAACTTCTTTACCTTTATCCAAGTATTGTTCATTCATATGCTTTAATGTCAACACTTGGTCTACACATTCCCTACCCATTATATATATATATATATATATATATATATATATATATACTTCCCAGTAAAAGTAGGTCTTAGACAGGGATGTGTAATGTCACCATGGTTGTTTAACATATTTATAGATGGGGTTGTAAAAGAAGTAAATTCTAGGGTGTTGGGGAGAGGGATGGGATTAAATTATGGGGAATCAAATACAAAATGGAGTTGACACAGTACTGAGTGTGGAGCACTTGGGAACTAATTTGCATAACACTTAATTGATTTAATTTTAGTAATTTGTTAGATTTTGTTATATTTCCATTTTTTAGATAATTTTGCTTAATTTAGTTCTTGTGCTTAGTAATTAGTTTGATTCTGTGTATTTTATATGTGTACGCTTTTTTGTTTTCTATATTTTTTTATTTCGATTTTTTGTGAATTATTAATGTTTTATTTTCTAATTCTCTTACTAATCAACCGTGGAATACCTTCTGATAGAAGAAATATTTTCGTTGTAATAGGATTTATCGTTTAGAACTGTAGCCTAACACACGTAATAAACATTTGCTATAGCATGTGTTGGAATGAGTGGGAAGTAAAGATTGAAGAACATGTTTTTCCCCCTTCCTGGAGGTTTGAATTAAGCGGGTGTTAAATATTACCCAGAGTGCTGCCAGCCTCCCTGACACATTGCAGTGACGTCAGCACTGACTTGCCTCACGCCGCTAGCACCAACCTCTTATATACTACAAATTCTCCTCCTTTACTGTATAATCTGGAAAAATTACTCACTCTCGGTACTTGAGGCTTATCTATCTATCACTTAGTTAATTGCCGAAGAGAAATGTGGCTTGGGAATGGTGGTAAATGGGCGTATATAGGAGCGTAGGTATCATCGTACGAGGGGCCAATGGGGATGGCCCACGAATGGCCACGTCTGCGCCCTGCACAGCTTCCAATATCAACTCGTCCAGTCTGTAACACCAACTTCTACAATGAGGGTGGGAGTGTCCTTCGCTGTCTTGTTGGCCACCCTGGCCATGGCCGTCCTGGCCGATGAGGACATTACGAAGGACGAAGGTGTCTTGGTGCTCACCAAAGGCAACTTTAAGAAAGCCATGGAAGAAAATGAATTCGTCCTTGTAGAGTTTTGTAAGTAATGTAATTTTTTTTGCCAACATGGGTTCCCCGGTGTCTTAGTGGTGGGTGAAACCGGTCCCTCTTGTTTTCTTAGCTTATAAACCATATTGAAGCTTGTGGAGATATTTGGACGTGGCCCAGGTAAAGAATCATATAAATAAAGATCTTGGTTTTGAAAGATTCCATACAAGGTATCTTTTGCTTGACATATGGTTAAAAGATGCCGTAGTGTAGGGACTGGATTTATGTATTTGGGGGTGGCAAGTGTAGTGTCATTTAAAGCGCACACCTTTGCTTCAAATGACTAGGAAAATATTTGAGTGGGACAGTGATTGACTGTCTGGGTGTATGAAGGGTGACGTGGCTGCCCCCGGAGAAGGGGGGGATTGTTTATGTGGGTGGGACCTTCCAGGATGGAGGATACATTAAATGCTGTAAAGAACTCTTCATGGAAGGAATTGGAGCTACTCTTCCCTCTTAATCAAATTTGATTCTCCCATTCCCAGGCGATGTACGACCCCGTCCGGGTTTTAATGATCCATATTATAATACACCGGGTGGTTACGTGTTGGTTGTCACACACTATAAGCTACAGTTATCAACATAGACGAGTTAAGATGCCAACCAGCATCTGATACTTAAGATAATTCTTAGTGTATGGTCGCCTTTAAGACAAGAACCCCATGGAAATGTGTTAAATGGATGATCGTAGTTTAATAAGTTATGTTACATGGATTCTATTCATAACGGTTTAACGCCTGTATTTAAATAGTTAATGCACTGTTTGACTAATATTTTAATTTGGTTAATCTTAAATTGAACCAAAATGTATGGTATATAAATAGCATATATATTTGTTAAATGGACTCTATTGTTGAAAATTCTTTCGATCCCCTAGGCTGTTTATTTCCTGGTAATTTTAAGACTGGTATCTGAACCATGCTTGGTTGATAGCACACTCGTATAGTATCCATGGTTCGATCCCCATTATGGGTGGAAACACTGGGTATGTTTCCTTACACCTGCAGTCCCTGTTAACCTAGCAGTAAGTAGAACTGGGTGTCAGTTGAATTGTGGGTGACATCCTGGAGGACAAGGTTGAAAGGTCCCAATGGAAATAAGTCCTGGATGATGCCCTGACTTGATTGGGTTATCTTGGGTGGCTAACCTTCCAGGTTAAAAATCGAAACAAATCTCTTCCAACTAAAGTATTTCGGTTAGCATACCTTTAAATTTTAAGCTGTTTACTGTATATTAAATGCAAACCTCGTATGTTTTGTATTTGTCACTAACTTTTGTAAACAGGATTTGAAGGTACACAATTTAAGTTTATCCACAATAAATAGTATGCTTGTTTAGTCAAAATTTAATAGACCAGTGTAGCTACCCCTAACCTGACATTGTAAAAGATAAGGGCAAGAAACTGCTTACCTAAGAATGTCTGGTTATTCTGTCACTCCACTGGAAGTGTGGTTTAGCTCTTCTATTTGATTATAATAATAATCCACTGGAAGTGTTAAACTAATTATATCTAAGATTGGGAGCTTACAATAAGGCAATGATGTGGATGTACTGATAGTATTATCTTTAATTTTACTAGAACTGGAAAGCGCTGAACCTGAAAGTCGTAGAACCCGTGGGAAATTGAAAGTATATTAAGATTTGAACAAAGTAGAAGGCAGCTCCAGATCCTTGGATTAAAGTGTACTAATGGAAAAGCAAGAATAAAGGATAGTTTTGGTGAAGTTTATAGACTATTATAGCTTGTAAATGCATCGTGAGATGCTATTGTATGTGCTTTACATAGAAATGACTTGTGTAGGTAAGAGTATTAAACTGGAGGTTTTCATATCCACGCATTTGTGATAATAGGGAGTGTTTGATGTATATTTGAATACGCATTAAAGGAAAGTCATTTCTGTGTATCAACATATCAGTTGGGCAGCAACTGGACCGTGAAAGTTTAGTTTGATACTTGTGCACAGAACTAATGAAGCTTCTCGGCGGAGTTTCCTAAATGTCTTGAACTGGACATAAATATCCTTGACCACATATCGTTGGTATTACCATACCAATTCTTCGGCTTTGTTTAAAGCCCCTAAACAAGTGGGTCATTATATGGTTGTGGTTTACTTGTACACTAGCAAATAGTTTGTCTTAAAATGTGTATTAAACTATATGCACATATACCCATCTATCTGGAGGGCATTCTAGGGATCAACTCCCCCGCGGCCCGGTCCATGACCAGGCCGCCTGGTGGATCCAGGCCTGATCAACGAGGCTGTTACTGCTGGCCGCACGTAGTCCAATGCACGAACACAGCCCGGCTGATCTGGCACTGACTTTAGGTATCTGTCCAGCTCCATCTTGAAGACGTGGAGTAATATTTATCAAATTCATGTGAGATTAGGCAGTTAAGTTCCTATGAAGTTCACAGGCTAGTGTGAATGTAAGGTGGTTGGGGTAGGATGGTTGGGCGAGTGTACTAATGTTCACCCAAGTGTAGTGAAGCAAAGGACATTCTCTCGTTAGCCTCCTATGTATCTTCCATATAGTTGGAGATTTAAGATTATCTTGAGTTACTCCCTAACATGCAGGGAGTTGAAAGCAATAACTACATGCCGTTGACCCCTCGTGGAAGATGCGTTGATGCTTGTAAGGAGCTGGCGATACAAGGAACTGTACTTGTCCTTTCCTTGGATCGAACCTGAATGCCTTTCATTCCTCAGTCGCTATAAGACTCCTATGGGTTTAGAGCTTCCCCTCTTTAAAATAAATAAAAAGCGGTTGAAAAATGTTGAAGATATGGATAACGGAGTTTGAGACTGTGGGACGTACTAACGGGGCCAGCGAGGGGGGGTGTTCGTCGCTTATGTTGCCAGCACTACTAACAACTTTTCATAGTACTGGCTAATAACTCTTAGCTGTATATATACAGTAAATGTATTTTTCTTTATTTGTATCTGAATTGTGTACCATTGAGAACATATGTGAAAGGCGGAAAATTTTAAGACTTGGTCTTAATGTACAGGTAGTGTACAGGTAGCGGTATAGATATTTTTCCTAGTGTTTGGCGTCTTCCACTTGGTTGGGCAATTAAGACTATTTTAACCTGGTTATATAGCACTTTTAAATTAAATTTGGTTATTAGATTGAGTGGGTGCTGATGTAGGTGGATGGTGAGGAGGGCGGTAACCTCAGCACAGCCGGCACTTGCTCGCTTCCCTTGTTCCTCACCGCCTCCGCTCTAGATTAATTTCTAAAATTTAGATTTAGAAAGGATAGGAAGTACTGTTTGGGCAGTAGTAGAGTGGAACACTTCCAGGTAGTGGAACATTTCGGGTAGCTTTCAGTCTAGGATGGTGTGGCTTGGTTGATTAGGACCCTCAGCTCACACTAAGGGTCTGGGATCGATCCCTGGCACGGATGAAACGTTGGGCATGTTTCCTTACACTTGCCCCTGTTACCCTAGCAGCCAGTAAATACCCAGGTGTTAGCAGACTGTTCTGGGTGGCATCCCGAAATGCTCCACCATAACCAGGGACTTTATATAGTATGCCAATGATGCCTGCTAGGTATGTAATAGTTGTATCGTGTACTTGTAGAAATAGTATTATAACGTTAGTCTTCATATCCTACACTGCTTTGCCTTCACGCCTCTTAGTACCTCACCCACTGCACACTTAGGTAGCTTCACTTGACGCCTGCGACTCTTTGTTCATGATTCAGCATTGTTTGATGGCCAACCATTGAGTTTCACTTTAAAAGCTAACGTTACTCATCTTAAGTGATAATTTCCCCAGTTTTCTAAAGTTAATTTAGTTTGCCCCGATTAAAGGAATAACTGTGCTGGAAAAACTTTTAAAGGAATACCAGAGTGGGGATGGGACGATACAAACATTTTTGCTGATACCATCAAAATCAGCAGATACCAACCGATAGTGACTTGAACACTCCTCTAGCTGTCTTCATATTACCCCTCACAGTAGGTGGCCAAGCCTCACACCTATTATTCCTCGATAAAGGAATGGAATGATTTACTGGATAAATGCAGCCAAAAAATATCTAATCAAACTGGATGAGAATGGTGATTTGTACATTAATTTTGTATAGTTGAGGACCTGGAGGCGATTCCAGTAATGTAATTGCTTTATTTATGGCCCCTAAATGGGGCCATAAATACTGACCAAAACTTTTAGAGCACCTTTAATTTGAATAGCATAACTATTGGCACTTTCCCTTATCAAAATTCTCGTTATCCATCCCTTCATTTTCTTGGCTGTCGTGACATTTGCTATACTGTAATTATATTTGAAAGGAAGGTCAGCCAACATAGTCAATCTTTCACATTTTCCTTTCATAATTGATGATCCTCTTAGGTTTTGTATACATTGATCAATTTGAGCTCTTCATTGTTCCAATATCTAGGCAGCTGTAACTTACCACCATTGAATGCCATTTTCTTCACTGCCCACTGGAAAAACCTTACTTATATCTTCCTGCAGTTTTGTCAGAGGTGATTTTCATGCTTATTTTATCTGCAAATTATACAAAACTGGCAAGCATTTGTTTGCTACGAGGATCCAAAGAATGTCGTAATTGACTTCAGACTGAAGTGCTTTGCCATACCTGTGACTTTGTGCCCCCCTGGTCCCTACCTGGAGTCTACCTGGAGAGAATTCCAGGGGTCAACGACCCCGCGGCCCGGTCTGTGACCCGGTAAACCGGTGTTAATTTCCATTGGGAATCTTATGGGTCCTCAAGGTTTGCAACCAAACTAACCTAGGTATCTGTATACTGCTAGATGAACAGGTAAATGTTAACTCCTGTAATGCATGACATTAGTGAACTAACATTCTTTTTGGTAGAGAACAGAATACTGTACTGTTTTATCAGTTGGGGTATTATATGCTATAATTTTGAGTAATGTGGTTTGAGTGAAGATTGGGTAGGGTAGAGGAAACTGACTGGGAGGGTGAATTAGAGGGTTGGTAGTGTGGATTTTTATTAAACACTTGGATAAATCAGTATTGCTGCTACCTTACACTGATGGGGAAAGGTGGGTATGCTAGTTTTTATGCCATCACTTTTGTTGTATACGAAACCTATCCATGGGTAATCATACTGGGAGTCTTCAATTGGGTGTTCAGGACAGTGAATTCTATGAAGGGATGAAAAGTTAAACTCAATCAGTTTTATATAGTTAGTACTGGAGAATTCTCAGTATGGAATATCCTATGGTGGTGCACAGGATTGTTGAAAGTAGATAATCTTGTACTTGCAGTGATTGGACTGGGTATTGGGTGAAGATTGGCTTCAGGAAAAGTGGTTCAAAGTGAAAGTATTTATTTTCTGTTCTTGCCTATACTGAGGGAAGGGGTAGCTTTGGGTGGTTTTGATTGCAATATTAGTTGGTTAATAGTATTATCCCCTCCCCTTGTTGCCTGTTGTTTTTTAATCTTCCTTTGTCAGTCCATGAAGACATTAAGTAGAGGCCTTCATGGGCAGTATTGCCTTGAAGGATTACAGGTTTAAAACCTCAATTGAGAATCCCTGAAGGCCTTGCAGCTTTGAAGATGTTAAAATTTAAATATTGAGATGTAGGAGCTACATTGAAGTTTGTGGAATGGCTGTTAAATCTCTTCCCAGTACAGTACAGTATTTAAAAATAAAATGAGCAGTTACAGGTGAAAAATAACCTTGTTACTTTCTCGAGACAGGACCGACTGAGGTAAATCAGCAAGAGGAAGTGTCGTGTGCTGGGTGTAAGTTAATCACCATTAGGGGTCGCCAGTAGCTGGATGGGTAACTGGATACAGCCTAGGGTGGACATGCCATACAAAAGCTGGAAGGCCTCAGAACTGCCAGATGCCTAGTGGCTTCAGGTTGGCTGGCTGCATGTTGTTCCTCATGCAAGTCTTATTTTAGTTTTGGTTATTAAAAAAAAAAAATACTATTTTTAAAATCGTGAATTAAAATTGTAATAGTGTGCTGATTGGAGTATTGGTTTTGTAATTTTTACTAAAATGCATTCTTACAAAAATGTAGTATAACCTTGTACAAATAACCTGCACATAGAAGACAAACTTATGACATTTCATTTTGGCTTGAGTATTGAATAGTCACTCAGAAGTGTGATGGGAAAAGTGGGGAGGGAGGAAGGGCAGTAGTAGAACAAGAGGAGGAAGTAGTATAATAGAGGTGGTGGTAGTAGTGCAACAGGAGTAGTAATAAGGTAGTAATTTGTGAAATAATGGTGAGTATGGAATGTTAGCTGCAGTAGTAGTAATAGTGGAGGTAGTCTGAGAAGGAGCACTGCAGGAGACCTAATGGCCCTTAACCCTTTGGGGGTCCAAGGGGGGTCTCTGAAACTCGTTCTCAGGGTCCACGAATTTAAAAAAAAAAAAAAAATTATTTTTTCTTATAGAATGATAGAGAATCTTTTTCCGATCATAACGCCACAAAAATTATGAAATTTGATCGAAAACTAAAGGAATTATGCTTTCGCGAAGTTAGCGGTAGCCATGACACTTACGCATAGGCGATTTCGCCCACTTTGAGCCCTATTTTCGGCACATTGCAATGTTTCAGTCTACTACAATTATAGCTATTTCGCTAGAACTCCATTTGTTCTATCGATTGAGTACACGAAACTGCCTATTTACCAATTTCAACTACCCAAAATAGTGGTCAGAAAATGGCAATTTGGCCAATTTCACACAAATTTCAAACGATGCCAATTTCAAAATAGGACCCATAATAAACAAGACAGACATTCCTGGCACTAAAATAACATCTTCTCTGTTCATTAGTTACGTCTCCAGGCCCCTCTTACATTACTTTTGCTTTCCATTTTGAATTTTTATTCTCACAAAAAAATAGAAGATTTATTGTTATGTATACAACTGCATCATTGTAAAAATGGTATAAATAATATCAGAGCACTTGTGCATGAATATTAGACTCGCCAGTTGATGTGTATTGGACGCATGGTGTGATTTGTTTACTCTTGAACATCGTCAAAAATCGAACATTTTCGCTACTTTGAGCTCAATTTCAAGGTACTTATTATTGTCAAACCAATCAAAATCATCTCTATTTCTGTAATATATCTTCCATTCTATCAAATAAGAACAAGAAAACGAGAATACAACAATAAATACCATACGAAAATAGACTGCAAAGTCGCTGTTTTAAACCAAAAACACGGTCAGAGTTTTTTTTTCCTCATTATGCACTGTGTGGTGCAGGAATTTTTTTATACCGCGCACACTGACCGCACAGACCCATTCTATCACATCTAGGCCTAACAGCCTGTTTCTGCTTGATTTGAGGGCGCTAGAATTTAGGAGTACTAGTACGTCAATAACCCCAGTGTGTAAGACGTACTAGTACGACCAAAACCCCGAAAGGGTTAAGGGTAGTACAAAAATCAAAGAGAAAATCTTGTAGGATAGAACCAACCTAGAAAAGAAAGCCAAATAAAATTTAGGAAAGTGGTAAGAAGAAATAGATCAGGTCAGGTTATGAGTGTTCAAAAGTTTGTAGCATTTGATAGTGTAATGAGAGAGGAGGGAATCTACAGACAAAACAAGGACTTATGATTCATATTAAGAAAGTTGTGTATAATGGAAGCTTTCAAAAATATGGTGTCTTGAATGCTAGAAGGGTAGACAATAATGCTCCTTTCTGTTATGTTTAGAGATCATTGATCCTATTAACAGGTTCTTTGCCTTCATAGATGCCATCTTGGTGAAGCTTCCCTTACACACACATTTCCTAATATGAATCTTGGTCCTAGCATTCTTTGTAGATGCCTTCTCATTACATTGTGAAATAAGAACATTAGTAGGAGCACCACAGCAGGCCTACTGGCCCATGTGAGACAGGTCCAAGTCACCTACTGGCCCAAGCTAGTCAGGTCAATGCTTCATGAATGTCGAATGACCTGATCTTTCTTCTTTCTTATATTTTCTTTGCCTTTCCTTTTTTCTGCCTAGGTGAGTTGTCCTATGAGATGCCCATTCCCTGGGTTTTTGTCCTACCCTCATAGGCCATTTGCTCTTAGTGCTTATTTTTTATACTACCTTCACTATTACTACTATTAATGTAAGTAAGACACATAGGCAACAGTTAGGCATCTGTAATCCGAACGTTTCGCCTACGGTAGCTTCAGTCGAGTATAGAAGTAGGCAGGAGCAGTAGAAATGTAAGACGATGTAATCAGTCCATCACCCTTGAAGTCAAAGATTTGAGGTTGTCAGTCCCTATTCTCCAGGCTGAGGAACTGACAACTTCAAATCTTTGACTTAAAGGGTGATGGACTGATTACATCGTCTTTACTTTTCTACTGCTCCTGCCTACTTTCTGTACTCGACTGAAGAAGCCTACTGTGTAGGTGAAACGTTTTGGATTAAAGATGCCTGTCTTACCAACCTGTTGGTATTATATAGTACCATTTTGATATTCACTACTATTAATATTGCTTTGCTAACACTCCACTCTGACCATTTTCACTATTACCCCCCTCCTCCTGCTGCTGTTGTACTATTATAGTACTTCCTCTTTGTTCTACTGTCCCTGCCCCCTTTCCTATACATATATGTACTGGCTCCCTTCACTTCACACATGTGACTAGTTAATGGTCTAAGCTGGACTGAAAATCCAGTTTGTGCCTTTTATTTGTGCATTGTTCTTCAGTGTTGTGCTTCAATATAACCTTAGTTGTACAATTACCATTACTCTAACCATGATGGCAGTCATAATTTAGCCAAATTTTTATATGTACTTTAAAAACTTTTAATTTTAATTACATCTTCAGTTAACTGGGTATGAATAATTCTTACATGCTAAAGTGGGATAGTACTTTCCAAATATTTTGAATAATGTAAATTTTTCTTTAATATTTTTGAAGGTTTTTGGGTTAAGTTTTATATTGGGCATGTTTGTGTGTACAGTAAACCCTCTAATGGACTTTGCAAATAGGGGACAATCTGCTGGGTCAATTGACTTGGAAAAGATGAACGGTCTGTTTAGACTTTCCCATTGTAATCAAGGCAAGTCTTGCCTCCTTCAGCTACATCTTACTTGCTACCTACTCCCAACCCTTCCCTGGATCTTGAATTGAGAGCTTGCTGTATTTAACCCTGACTATCGCGACCCCAAATCCTAGTCTGTCACAAAATATTCGAAAAAAAAAACATTCTTATGACATGACAATCTTTTCCCAATGGTAATGAAGCCAAAAGAACAAAATTTGATGGAAAACTTACGGAATTACGCTCTTGCGAAGTTAGCGATCTCGGTGATATTTACGCATCAATGATTTCGCTCACTTTGAGCCCTATTTTTGGCCAATTCCATTGTTCAAGTCGATCTAACTCGTAGCTATTTCTTTAGAACTCCATTTGTTCTATCGATTGAGTAAAAGAAACCTCCCATTAACCGATTTTAACTAACTGATAAAGTGGTCAGAAATTGGCAATTTCAATCAAATTTGGCCAATTTCACGCAAATTAAAAGATGCCAATTTCAAAATAGGGTCCAGAATGAACAATGCAGACATTCCTAGCACTAAAGTAACATTTTCTCTGTTCATCAGTAAAGTCTCCAGGCCCTCTTATATTACTCTTGCTTTTTATTTTGAATTTTTATTCACACAAAAATAGAAGATTTACTGTTATGCAAACTCATGCATTATTGTAATATGTAATTGTATAAATTTCAACCAATTCATGACTGCATATTAGAATGGCTAGTTGGACACTTATTGAGCTCAGTTTCAAGGTACTTTTCATTGTGAAACCAATCAAAATCCTCTATTTCTGTAATGTCTTCCATTCTATCAAATGAGACAAAGAAAACTAGAATACAACCATAAATACTATACGAAAATACACCTCAAAGTTGGCATTTTAATCCAAAAGTTTTTTTCTTATGCACTGTGTGCTGCAGAATTTTTTATACTGCATGCATTGACCAGACCCATTCTCACATGTGGGCCTACCAACTTTCTCCCACTTGATTTGAAGCCGCTAGAATTTTGGCGTATTAATACATCAAAATACTGGCTCGTAAGACGACAGTGGTACCTCGACTTACGATGGTCCCCAAACTCACCCTTTTATGTAAGTTTATTTTTTTAAATGCTTTTGTAAGTGTAATTTTGGGGTCTAAAAGGACTAGTCTATTTTACAACATTTCTTATGGAGATAAATTCGTTTTGGGAATGGCACTTGAACAGCATTCTGGAATGAAAAATATCGTAAGTCGAGGTACCACTGTATATACATGACAGTCAAAGGGTTAAGATTGGCCTTAGGGTTAATCAGTATAGGGTGATGCAGGGTAAGATCATGAAAAACTTGTACAGGTCCGCTATCACAAATCCGGCATCATTGGGACCTGTAGTGTGCCGGATTATTAAGTTTGCCGGATTAGAGTGGTTAGGTTAGAATATGCTTAATAAGTTAACCCACTTGATTTACACAAGAAATTTCATTGAACATCGGCAAAAAATCTAACATTTCTGCTACTTTGAGCTCAATTTCAAGGTACTTTGTCATGAAACCAATCAAAATTATATCTATTCCTGTAATGTATCTTCCATTCTATCAAATGAGACCAAAAAACTAGAATACAACCATAAAAACCATACGAAAATATTCCACTAAGGGGCAGCTAATGGCTGAGAAGTGAACTCCATTATTTATAGTCTGATTTCTTTCATTTTTGGTCTACATTAACAAGCATCTTTCCATCATACAGTGTCCAAGTTTCAATAAGATAGCCCCAAAAAACAACTGAGAAAAAAATATTTACTAAAAATCATATATGGCAGTACCAAGCCAGGTACTAGAAATAAATCACTTTGACTTTTTGGGTTATCTTAGGTTCTTTACACGTGCTGCTATGTATAATAATCTATATAGAGAATTTAGTTTGTTTTTATGGTGCATTATGAGTGTGTATCACAGTTAGCCCTGTGCTACACTCCATTTTCTAGTATAAGCCCCAAGATGGATAGGAGAATGGTACATGTACTTGTATCCCATATCCTCTTCATACCTCTTTTGAACTGCTCGGTATTATGCCAAATAATATTCATTCTGGAATATTTAACATGTTTTTGTTTATATTGTTTATTATGTCATATTAGATCAATTGTGATAGGTAAATAAGCTGTAGTGTTGATATTAGCGTAATAATAAAGCATATTCCCCTGCATCACAAGACTGAGCTCATGGCAACTGACAGTGGCTTTAAAGCCACCTTATCTTTTTTGGACAATGTACTGTGTATGTGCTTTACACAACGAGAAGCATTTCTTTATTCATTGGAACCATAGCTAGGGCTTAAAGTAAGCTGGTTATAACAATAAATGGAGAAAAGACGTTAGAATGACTTATGCAAAGTAGCACCACCAAACAGTAGCAGCAGGTTGGTGTGGCGACCCTGGAAACTTGAAATTATGCTAGCGAAATTAGTGCTGAATAACTGATGGAACCGGATGTCTGATTGCGGTTTTGTAATGGCGGACCTGTATTATTGAGTCCTGGTTATTGACTAGAAAAATATAGGCATGTTAGGGCTGCATCTGCTGAATGCATAATTGATATGCAGTGGACCTCGCTATTCGAACACTTCAAAACTCACCCTCATTCCAGAATGCTGTTCAAGTGCTGTTACCAAATGAATTTATTCCCATAAGGAATGATTAGTCCATTTCAGACTCTCAAAAATAAACTTGTAAAAGCTCTTACAATAATAAACTTACATAAAAGGGTGAGTTTTGGAGTGTTCGAATAGCGAGGGTCCACTGTACTTCACTGTAGTTGCTACCACCAATGCTACCTTTTTTATGCAGCCTCTCCTCGCTTAACAACGGAGTTCCATTCCTAAGACCATGTCTGTAAACTAATTTGTCGTTAATCTAGGAACATACTATAATGGTGGTGGGTTTGTCGGCCATCTTTGATATTGTTTTAATGTCACCTTTGCACCATTTATAACATTTTTACTATATTTTTAAATGTTTATACAGTAGTGTACCATATATTGTAATGAACAATAAAGGAAATCAGCTCTAATATACATTATTTAGGTATGCATACTGGTCAGAGCCCGTTGTAAATCAGTCGTCAGTAAACTAGTACGTCGCTAAGTGAGAAGAGGCTTCATACAGTACCAGAATACTGACTTGATAAAAGGTGGGGAGTGGAACATCGGATCAAGTTTAAGTATTAAAGGAGAGGGGGAAGGTGGAATTTTGCCTATTGACGACACTACTTTAGGTTTGTAACGTAATTTTAATCCTTGGTGCCAATGTAAAGAATGAGTCTTGGCAGTGCTGGTGAAGAAAGCTCGCATCATGCCTACTGCTTTCACTTTTGGGTACGACATGCACGAGTGGCCTACACTGTGTGGATTTTGTGTGTACTATTGATGAAAAAAATCCCACCCTGCTAAGAAAAATCTCCAATTGCAGAAGTCTTCAAAAACTAGTGGCTTGTATGTTTTTTTATTTAGCCCCGCAGCACTTTTAGGGATAGTTTGTATTGTTGGATTCCTGGTACAGTAATGTTAAAATTTTAATTACAAAACTGATTGTACTCATTATAAAAGTATTTATCTATAAAAGGCAAACTAATTGCTGCACAAGTCACTTTCCTTTGCTTAGTGAATTTTATTCCTTTGCTTCATCCGTAAATTTATTTGTGCTAGTGTTGACCTTGACAGGATTAGGTAACCTATAACTTTCTATATTATAGAATATGATGCATTTAATGTTAAAAAAAAATTCATAGTAGATTTAATTTGATTCCTCTTTAAAAAATTTTAGGAAAATGTGGATACAGTGTAATAAATTTAATTTTTTTTCCCATCTTTAACTTTTAGCTTAATTTTTTGGAGCTCATTCTTACCCAAGTTCCTTTCACCAACGTCTATTGTCTTTGAATCTTAACTTTGGTGGCCTGGTGGCTAAAACTCTCGCTTCACACACGGAGGGCCCGGGTTCGATTCCCGGCGGGGTGGAAACATTTCAAGTGTTTCCTTACACCTGTTGTCATGTTCACTAGCAGCAAATAGGTACCTGGGTGTTAGTCGACTGGTGTGGGTCGCATCCTGGGGGACAAGCTTGAGGATCCCAATGGAAATAAGACAGTCCTCGAAGACTCTCTGCCTTTCTTGGGTTATCCTGGGTGGCTAACCCTCCGGGGTTAAAAATCCAAAGAAAATCTTGTATCTTATCTTACCAAGTGCCAGATGTGCTCTAGATGGTAAATGTTCCTGCCCATAGAGCAGGGACAATTTATCCTGACCCATGCATCCCATCTTGTAAAATTTTTGGTAGCAAAGATTAACATCCAAAATAGTGGTACTTGGTATACATCCGCTTTGGAATAAGTCCAACTTGGTATACGTCCTGTTTGGAATTATTTTATACAACCCCATCAATGTATAATATGCCAATAACAATAGGATTTTTTTCATGGGAATGGATTATGTAATTGTTTTCCCTATACGCATTTCTTATGGGGAAAATTCATTTGGTATGCCTCCTGTTTGGTACAAGTCCAAGGTCCTGGAATGGATTAAGATAATATACTGAGGTACCACTATACTGTATTAAAAAAATGGAATTAATTTTTTTTTTTTTTTTTTTTTTTTTTTTTTTTTTAAATTAACTGCTGATAGTACAGGAACAATTTTCAGATGGTTTGGCACCTCTTTTAGTTTGAACAAAATTAATACCTTAGTTTTTTGCTAGACTAGTTTACTGGGCAGCTACATATGACTTGTACTGCACACTTGCTTATCTTGTTTACATTGCTGGTGGTGATACCTTGATTTTAGGGTATTCTGTTAACATTTAACCCTGGCTATGGCTAGGGCTAATATCTCATTACCTGCAACTATTAAGTTCATAGTTGTCAGATGAATTAGTGCTACAAAATGTTCATTTGTGACAATAGCTAATTTGATTTTTATTTGATGCATGAAAAATTTCATGAAGTCAAAGCACATAACTTTGCTGAGATGAAACATTTAAAAGATAGCAAAGAATGTCATAGCAGTAGACCTTCATCTGAAAATTTGTGGCTTCAACTTCCCCAGAACTCCTTGCATCACTAATAAATGATGAAATGGTTAATTATGAAACAGTAATCCTGACAACTCCACTTTCCAGACCTGTGATTAACCCTACAGTTCCAGTAAAATTCTAAAATTTACCACTAGGAGTGGTAGTACTGCAACATTCTTTTTAAGTACAGTAATTAATAAACCTGTTTCATTTATACTTTTTTAATGTTAATTTCTAGCAGTCCAAGATGTACCATGATGTGACTTTGGTTGATCTAAGAAAATAGATATTCTGGCATTGCTTAGGAATTAAGGGTGCTGGAAAATCAGTGTTGTACCTGTAATACAAATTTCAAATTTAATTTGATGTGCCCGGGTCTGACTACTTCTGTATAAAACAAATATGAAATTTATAAATTTACAGTTGCATAATGCTTTTAGGGGTAAGTGCCTGATTCTTTATATGCTCATTTTTGCACTTTCATTGAAAAATGATAGGTCAATAACCAACTAGGTGATGCAAGAGGCAGTGAAGTTACCATAATTTTTATTTTTCCTGTTAACTATTTAATATGGTTGACACCAGAGCCTGGTCATGTACTGGGCATGGTGGGTGTTGACCCCTGGAACACCCTCCAGGTAGGGCATGGATTTGGAGCAGCACCTTGGATTCTTTAGCAAATTGAGACTTTAACTCTCCCTTGGTTACCTGCATGCAAGGAAAAAATAGTTTTTTCTATCATGTGCTGCACTAGGGATGGGACACTACCAAAATTTTTGCCAATACAAATACTCAATCTTAGGCCTCTGCTGTTACCATGACAATTAGCAGATACCTACCAATATTTTGACACGCCCTTACTACAGACTTTAGTTTGCATTTCAGACTGATGGAAAATTAGTAGTTTTTTTACCAAGACGTCTGAGAACATGTGGACTTTTATTATTATTATTATTATTATTATTATTATTATTATTATTATTTATTATTATTGGATTTTGTCACTTGGATTATTTTTATACTCGTTTGTATGTAGTGCTAAAGAAATGCATGGTTCCAGTGATCTCTAAATCCCACTTTTTTCTCTCACCCTTATACTCTGTGCCATTCATTCACTGAATTTTTACTATATACGTACTAGTATAAATATGCTGCATTATATTTATTTAAAAGGATACCATGCAAGGATAGCAGGACTAGTGCTAGTCAGTGTGAAATTTAGGAAAGTCATTTGAAAATACCAATTTAATGGGATTTTTTTAAACTGACATTGGTTATTTTAACTACAGTGGAACCCTGGATTTTGGCCGTAATCCGTTCCAGAAGGTTGGCCTAAATTCAAAAACCGAAGTAATATTTCCCATAAGAATTAATATAAATACAATTAATCAGTTCCAGACACCCAAAAATATTAACAAATACATTTTTTAAAGATTAACTATAGTTTTACATGCACAACAATAACTAAATAAAATGACTAATGAAATGGATAAATGAACATTTAACATCACATTTACCTTGTTGGCATATGGAAGATGGAGGAGAGAGGGAAGACTGATTATTTTTTGGAAGAGGAATCCCCTCCATAAGGACTTCAGGTATAAAGTTCCTATCCAAGGTTACTTCCCTTTGTCTTTTACTGGCACGAGGACTAGCTTGAGTTGCTGCACCCCTTACGCACAAGAAACTGTCCAGAGAGGTCTGTTTCTTGCATCTCTTAAGATTTGCCTGAAGTGGGACAAGGTTTTGTCACTGAACATGTTGCAGATATGGCTTGTTTCAGCTTGGTCAGGGTGATATTTCTCCACAAAACTTTGCACCTCTCTCCACTTTGCACAAATGTCATTAATTGTTGAAGGTAAGTCATCCCTCAGTTTTCGTGTTTAACCGCTCCTAAGGAGGCACTAAAACTGAAACACGAAAACTGAAACCATTTTCCCATAAGAAATAATGGAAATTCAATTAATCCGTTCCAGAAACCCAGAAGTTTGGAAAAAAAAATTTGGGGGCCTTAAAGATAGATTTACATGCACAAATGAATGAAATGAATGTGGCACTTACCCTTACTGAAGACTGATGTTGCTGGATGGAAGAGAGATAGGAGGGAGAGGGTAGAGACACTAATTTTTGGAAGGGGAATCCCTCCATAAGGACTAGGTACCAAGTCCTCATCTGGGGTCACTTCCCTTCTTTGTCTTTTAATCCCACTAGACCAGCTTGAGTCACTGCACACCTGTGGCACTAAACATCTGTCCAGAGAGCTGTGTCTGGATGTTTTTTAAAATGTCCCTAAAATGGGACATGGAATTGTCATTGTAAAAGTAGCCAGCACGGATTGCAACATCTTTGTCAGGGTGATGTTCCTCCACAAATGATTGCACCCTACTCCACATTGCACAAATCTCCTTAATCTCTGAAGAAGGCACCTACATCTCTTCCTCCACTGAAGCAATTTCCTCGGATCTGTTTTGTTGTTGATGCAGCTCAAGCTCTTGCAGCTCTTCAGTGGTTAGATCTTCATTGTGGTCCTCCACCAACTCTTCCACATCCTCTCCATTCACATCCAACCCCATGGAAGTCCCCATTCCACAATATTTTCCACAACTTCCATAGGCCCTCAGGGTTAGCTTCAAACCCTTCAAAATCCTCTCTGGGACACAATCTGGCCACAACTTTCTCCAAGCAGAGTTCATCGCCCCTGGAGGTCACTCCTGCCAAGCTTTATCTATAAGGCCTATGCAATGGAGGATATCAAAGTGATCCTTCCAGAACTTTTAGGGTCAATTTAGTGTCATTGGTCACATCAAAACCCCTTTTGAAACATTGCTTTGGTGTACATTTTTTGAAGTTTGTAATACCTGCTTGGTCCATGGGCTGGAGGAGAGGAGAGGAGAGGAGAGGAGAGGAGAGGAGAGGAGAGGAGAGGAGAGGAGTGGTGTTAGGAGGCAAGAACTTCACTGTTACAAATTTGAAATCCTTAGACATTTGGTCGTCAAAGTCTTGAGGATGACCAGGAGCATTGTCCATAACCAGGAGGCACTTAAGGGCAATTTATTCTCCAATAGATATTTCTTCACACGGGGGCCCAAAAACACTTGATTAAACCATTCCAGGAAAATTTCCTAGTGACCCATGCCTTAGCATTAGACTTCCAAAACACACACAATTTACTCTTGTCAACACTGTAGTCCCTGAACACTGGGATTTTCAGAGTGATACACGAGTAAAGGCTTCACTTTGAAATCCCCACTAGCGTTACCACACAACATTAGTTAGCCTGTCTTTCATAGGCTTGTGTCCTCGCATTGCCTTTTCCTCCTGCGTGATGTAGGTCCTCCTTGGCATTTTCTTCCAAAAGAGGCCTGTTTTGTCACAATTAAACACTTGTTTGGGTTTGAAATTTTCAGCCTCTACATATTTTTTTAAAGTCGTGCACAAATTTTTCAGCCCAATTTATCTGAACTGGCACCTCACCATGCCTACAACACTGTATGCCAGTTCGCCTCTAAATTTTTCGAACCAGCCTTTGCTGGCCTTAAATTCATCAACATCACTGGTTCCATGCATTTTCTTAAAAAGATCGGCATGCAACTGCCTTGCTTTTTCACGATGATGGATTGCACAACACTATCACCCACTAGCAGTTTTTGGTTTATCCACAGCAACAACAATTTCTCCATATTTTCTATTGTTTGTGATCTCTGTTTGGTTATTGTATTCACCCCTTTCGCAACATTAGCTTCAGTGATTGCTTTTCTTATACACAATAAAACAGATGGTTGTTGGGGCTTTCTTGTTATCCTGGCGAGCTCGGCAATACATACACCACTATCATATTTTTCTATTATTTCTTTCTTCAGTTCTATGGTTTTCCCTCACTTTCTTTACCTAAGAAGTGAACTAGGAGCTTTCTTTGGGCCCATGGTAGCTTATTTAGTAGTCACCACAATAATCAAGGCCCAAAAAAAATGAATTGTTAATAAATGTTTTGTATAAACCCTGGGGTGATGTTCACTCAAGCGAAACAATGCTAGACTGCGTGGCAATGTGCGTGTGGTGGCCTACGGCCTTGTATGTGCGCGGCACTGGTGGACAGGTTCCGGACCGAGCACGAAAACGGATGGAATCACACGAAAACAGAGGGCAATTTTCCACGAAAAAACTAACGAAAGCTGAAATACACGAAACGGAGGGATGACTGTACCTTCTCTCTTCCTCCTCTGACCCAACTTCTCGGCTGTGGTCTGTTGCAGATGAAGGTCTTGCAGCTCTTCAGTGGTTAGCTCTTCCCTGTGGTCCTTCCCATCCTCGCCACTGCCTAACCCCATGGACTTCCTCCGAAGACACAATAGATTCCACAACTGGCAGAGGGTTGACAGGGTCAGGGTCAGCCTCAAACCCTTCAAAATCCTTGTCGAGAACTCATTCTGGCTCACTCACCTAGAGAGACAGCCAGACTGACTCGCGCACGCAGCGGCCCTGGGCGGGCGGATGTCGCCCAATACGGCCAATTTCAGAGTTGCCGGCTGAAATCCAGGATAGAATTTTGGCAAAAAACTGCCGAAATTCAATTTGACCGATATCCACACCAGCGATATCTGGGGGCCCACTGTATTTTATTCATGTTAATTTATTTTTTTGCCTTTTTGCATATTGTATATCTATTTCAAAGTGTTAAATGTGTACTATATATACAATGGGGTCCACCTCTGGTGCAAATTGTGGGACCCATAGCCTCAGAAGTGGATAAAAGGCTTCAAGGAAGAATATTTGGATTTCTTCCTGAAGCCATTTGAATATTAAACTTCCCTACCACCCCATCTTTTCAATTTTTTTTTTTTTTTTTTTTTTTTTACCAATAGGTATATTTTATTACATAATATGGTACAAAAGATTTGAGATGATTGATATAAAGATGGCATATACAGTCCATGAGGTGAGATATACATGTCTAGTACATATTGTTACATGTTTGTCACTGATTATAATGTGAAAATCTCGTCCAGCTCCTCAGAGCTGGGGCGCGTGCCCAAAATACAGTATGCATTACCCTTTCTGAACAGCAGCACTGAGTTGCTGGAACAGAAAACTAGCTGCCCTGGGATCCCTAGTTACCCTGTTAAGTCTTTTGCCCAGCTCCTGAGGAACTTAGATGCACTCTTTCCCATGAGCCAAGGGTCTCCGAGCTATGGGAACAAACTTATAATGATGGCAAGTTCTCCGTATTTTCTCGACTTTTGGGACTCCCTGAAGCTGGCAGCTGCCCCTCCTTCCTCCCTGGTGTATTGAGATAGGGTGTGTGTTTACATTTTTATTTTTATTTTTATACAGTGGACCCTCGGTTTCGCTCACCTCCAAACTCTAACCATTATGTAAGTGTATTTTCGTAAGTGCTTTTGTAAGTGTATTTTTGGGGTTCTGAAACAACTAATCTAATTTACATTTGTCCTTGTGGGAACAAATTGCTCAGTAATGACGCTCGAACAGCATTCTGGAATGAATTATAGACGAAAACTGAGGTACCACTGTACGATATATGTCTTCGTTCTTTCAACACGTCAGTCTTCCCACCGAGGCAGGGTGACCCAAAAAGAAAAAATCCCCAAATAGAAAATACTTTAATCATTCAACACTTTCACCTCATTCTTTGCAGTCCTGATATGACAGTTTGAAATTCCTCCAAACTGCCAATATAATATAAATATATATAGTATATATCTTGGTGGAAATGGGCCCATTTGTTGAAAGATATATATATATATATATATATATATATATATATATTTTATATATATATATATATATACAGGGTACCCGACTTACGCAAAATTACACTTACAAAAGCATTTAAAAAAATAAACTTACATACAAGGGTGAGTTTGGGGACCATCGTAAGTCGAGGTACCACTGTATATATATATATGTGATCCCTTGTTTTGGTCGGTCCGATTATCCGTTATTTCGTGTTTTGGTTGCTTTTTCGGTCTGTTTCTCGTGTATTGGTCCGCACCAGACCGGCCCGCGCTTGCGTGCCTCGCTGTGCAGGACGCCAGTCTAGCGTTGTTTACCATTGAGAGAACATTACCCAGCGCGCTCTTTCAAACATTCCACAATAAATTTACTCTTGTTTATTGGTGGTTTAGTAATTGTCACTGAAATAAGTCACCATGGGTCCAAAGAAGCTTCCTAGTGGCACCTCAGTGGTAGCATTCATGCAGGGAGTGGGGATTCCCCTTCCAAACACTAACCCCATCCCCTGTCCTCCCTATCTTCCAGATGCCAGCAACTCTCTTCAATAAAGGTAAGTAAATGTTATTTATTATTCTGTTAATTATGTAGTAGTATTTATATTTACATGTACGTGTTAATAATGTTTTGCATATGTAGAACTATAATTAAAATGTGTTTTTTTTGTGAATATTTTTGGGTGGAACGGATTAATTGTATTTACATTATTTCTTATGGGAAATAAGGTTTCAAGTTTCGAAGTTTTCGAGTTGAAATTCATTATGCTGAATGACCCTGGTCAGTGCTTTTCTTATCTGTTTGAATACAATTTTTAAGTGTATTTTCAGTATTCCAGCTCTTGAGTTTCCTCTTTGTTGGGACAGTTGCACTGCTGCATTTCCAAAAAATTTGTTCCCCATCTTTGTGACTGCAGGTCACAATGTTTTGTCTTTCAGGATCATAAACATGAAGCTTTTGTCCTTTAACTCTTCAGTAATCTGTTCTGGCCACACATGGGATGGCAATCCTTAGTGTTCCTGGATGATTAGATCAGTTTTGAAAGTCTCATTTCAACTTTGCCTTAATAATGTCATCTTCACTGCCCTCCTGAGTATATCCTATTAAATGTAGATTGTATGTAGTTTTAACATGGTTTTTAGACTTTAAAATTTAGTGGTACCCCGAGTTTTGTACTTTATTCATTCCAGAAGGCTGTTAGTGCTGTTACCGAACGAATTTGTTCCCATAAGGAATAATGTAAATTAGATTAGTCAGTTTCAGACCCCCAAAAATACACTTACAAAAGCACTTACAATAATACACTTACATAATTGTTCGAGTTGGGAGCAGTACGAAACTCGGGGTACCACTGTACTTCTGTATAGTACAGTGGACCCCCGAGTTTCGTAAAAACTTCACTCCTGAAGTCTGCTCAAGCGCCATTACCGAATGAATTTACTCCCTTAAGGAAAAATGTCACGTAGGTTAGTCTATTTCAGACTCCCAAAAATACACTTCCACAAGCACTGACAATATTATACTTGCATAATTGTACGATTTCCGTGGTTTACGAAACTCGGGGGTCCACTGTACAGTGGAACCCAGAGTTTTGGCCGTAATCCATTCCAGGAGTTAGGCCTAAACTTGAAGTGGCCGAAAGTCGAAGCAGTATTTCCCATAAGAAATAATGGGAATACAATTAATCAGTTCCACCCAAAAATATTCACAAAAAAAATTTTTAATGAATAAATACTATAGTTTTACATACAGAAAACAATGAGAAATAAATATAAAGCACTAATTTTAATGGATAAATGAACATTTAAATCAGTTTTACCTTTATTGAAAAGACTTGTTGGTGTATGAGAGGCAGGAGAGTTTGTTTGGAGGCAGGACAAGATAGTCCTTCAATATGATACTAATAACTCTGGCTTATTTATCTAGCACAATTCATCTAATGACATAAACAATATTAATAACATAGAAACATGATATATACTCTAGAATGAATAAAATGTCATGTCTCTAACCGACGATTGTTGCCGTGTTTGTTGTGTGTATAAGGGCCACTGAAAGATGAGCCTTAGTTTTGTTCTGTAATTTTCCTATTGATTAATCACTTAACTTACTTGCTACTGTTAATGCTGCAATTTATCGCTGGCTAGTGCTATAGCCTTTATGACTCGTGCTGCTTTATTTAGTATTGTACATTGTAGAATCACTGAAGAAGGCACATTCTTTCCTCTCTTTTCCTCCACTTTGGTACTTTGCTACAATTTTTCTTCAGTTCTACTGTGTTTCACTTTATACCAAAGGGCTGCCACTATGAAGTTTCTTTGGGCCCATGGTGGCTTATTTCAGACAATCAATAAAAAAGCACTAAACACAATTTATTGTGAAATGTTTGAGTGAGCCACAGGGTAATGTTCACTCAAGGATAAACAGGCTCACGACGCCTGCGTGGGAGGTGTGCAGGCGCGGACAGGTCTGGTACATCTGCCGAAACTCGGGGCAACGGCTGAAAGTTGAGACAAAATTAGGCCATAAAAAGTGGCCAAAACTCGGGGTTCCACTGTACTTAGGTTTATTGGTATGCAATCCCTCGTACTTTCCTCTCGTATAATGTGGCTACCAGCAGTGTTAAATACTTTTTCACATGATTGTACATGCAGAAAATTAATATGCTGTTCTTTTGTAAGATTTTACTCATGTAAAGGTTAACTTGTTAAATGCTAGCTGGATTATCTATTAATAAAGAAACTTAATTGCAGATGCCCCATGGTGTGGTCACTGCAAAGCCCTTGCTCCTGAATATGTGAAAGCTGCCGCAAAACTAACAGAACAAGAATCTGCTATTAAATTAGCAAAGGTAGATGCAACAGAAGAAACTGAACTTGCTGAAGAACATGGTGTCCGTGGATATCCCACCCTTAAATTTTTCCGCTCTGGCAAACCCATTGAATACAATGGTGGTCGCCATGCTGATGACATCGTTAATTGGCTTTTGAAGAAGACTGGTCCTCCTGCAAAGACACTTGAATCTGTGGAAGATGCCAAGGCATTTATTGCTGAAAAACCAGTGGTAATCATTGGTTTCTTTAAGGATCAGGAATCTGGTCCTGCTAAGGAGTTCTTGTCTGCTGCTTCTGCCACTGATGACTTTCCATTTGGTATTACATCTGAAGCAAAGCTTTTCTCAGAATATGGATTGGAAGGTGATGGTGTGATTTTGTTTAAGGACTTTGATGAAGGAAAGAATATTTTTGAAGGAGAGGTGACAGAAGCAGAATTGACGAAGTTTGTTGCAGCAAATTCATTGCCTTTAGTTGTAGACTTCAACCATGAGACTGCTTCAAAGATCTTTGGAGGTGAAATAAAATCCCATCTCCTAGTTTTCTTGTCAAAGGAGGCTGGTCACTATGACACACACTTGGAAGCATGCAAGGGTGCTGCTAAAGGTTTCAAGGGACAAGTTTTGTTTGTAACGATAAACACTGATGAGGAGGACCACTCTCGCATCTTGGAGTTCTTTGGAATGAAGAAGGAAGAGGTAATTATTTTTAGTTCCTTTATTAAATTTAATTATAAATTTAATTTGCAAATACTGCAAAGAAAGCTGACATTAAAGTATTTTTAATTAAAATTTCTTGTATTTGTATTTGAAGCAATACTGTTGTACATTTGCAGAGCCTCTGGAAAATCTGAAATGATTGACATGCTTGAAATGAGCAGCTCCTTGAAATTCAAAGTTTTAACGCTTAATGTGACTTTCAGGTTCCAGGCCTCCGCATCATAAAGTTGGAAGAAGATATGGCAAAGTACAAGCCAGAAACTTATGATCTGAGTGAGAGTGCATTAGTTAGCTTTGTACAGAGCTACTTGGATGGAAAGTTGAAGCAACATCTTCTGTCTCAAGAACTTACTGATGATTGGGACAAGGAGCCTGTCAAAGTGAGTTAAAACAAACTTTTCTTATAAAGTTCTCATAGCAGATTTGATATTGTACCTAAAATAAGAATGGAGTTAGAGAAACCTCACTTTAAGACTTGCATTTAATGGCTTTCAGACTTGACAAAAGTTCAGTCTGGAAACTGTTAAAAGAATTATTGGGTATGTTGAAGAATTATACATGTGGAACTTTTGACTATTTCTATTTTGTGAAGGTTTGTGCCAGTCTTCTTACCCGTGCTTCACTTAGACTCCAGGAGTGAACTAATGGAACACCTGCTTAGGGACTGATTACCTCTTCAGTCTTATGTTTATGCCTGTATAGTATTGATAAAGCCACTGGTTGACAAAACTACAAAATAAGATACCCAGATGTTGCACATGTCTAATCTAACTTGGTATTGTATACCAGTAATGTTATATCCAATGTAATACATGTGAAAAATAAGGTTAGGTACTCAGCATCTCCAATAAAGTTGTACAGATTTTTTTAAATATTTATTCAGAAAAAAATTCTTGATACCTTACATTGTAGATTTGGTTGCTTGTTAACCTAACACCAATATAAGAACATAAGAAAGAAGGAACACTGCAGCAGGCCTACTGGCCCATGCGAGACAGGTCCAAGTCTCCCACCGGCTTAAGCCAATGCCCCGACCCAGCCAGGTCAGGTTACATCCACTTAAGGAAGGAGCACGGCATCTGACCTAGTAGCACAAACTAGTCAGGTCCAACTCACACCCACCCGCACCCACTCGTATATTTAGCCTATTTTTAAAACTACACAACGTTTTAGCCTCTATAACTGTACTCGGGAGTTTGTTCCACTCATCGACAACTCTATTACCAAACCAATGCTTTCCTATATCCTTCCTGAATCTGAATTTATCCAACTTAAAGCCATTGCTGCGAGTCCTGTCAATACTAGATATTTTTAGCACGCTATTTACATCACCTTTATTTATTCCTGTTTTCCATTTATACACCTCTCAATCATATCCCCCCTAATTCTACGTCTTTCTAGAGAGTGCAGATTCAGGGCCCTAAGTCTATCCTCATAGGGAAGATTTCTGATACATGGAATCAACTTAGTCATCCTCCTTTGTACGTTTTCCAGAGCATTTATATCCATTCTGTAATACGGTGACCAAAACTGTGCAGCATAATCTAGATGAGGCCTAACCAAGGATATATAGAGTTTTGTCCCAGGATGCGACCCACACCAGTCGACTAACACCCAAGTATCCATTTTAAATTGATGGGTGGAGAGAGACAGCAGGTGTCTTATGGAAACACGTCCCTAATGTTTTCCAGCCGTACCGGAGGAGATTCGAACCCCGGACCTCAGTGTGTGAGCCAAGTGCGCTAGCAATCGAGCTACGGGACTGAGCTCCATCTCCTGGGACGCATATTTTGTCCGGGGAGTGGTGGTGGTGGTGGTGGTTACTGCCCGCCTTGTCAAGCTTTGACATATCTGCCTCTACTACCCCACGATAATTTATTCCGCTCACTTCATAATTAAATAATTGTCACCACCCGTTGTATGACCTGGATCACCCTCCTTCCCCAACCCGGTAACACAATAAGTGCGTGAGCGCACACATGAACCCGTATCTGCATGCATTCACAACATGTATGCGCAACGCGCTGGCGCACACCTATCAAGTATTATAGTGGTGGAAATACATTCGCAGTGGTCACACATGAACCACAATACACCAGCTGCTCAATGTCGTCACTACAACTCAAGCCGGAACTTTGAACATCTTTTCTACGACGCAGGAAAAAAATGGTGGCGGTGGTGAGAATATTTGCAAGTTATGGAGGAAGGAAGGAAAGAGAGGGGAGGGGAGAGAAAGAGGGAGACAAAGGGGGAGAGAGGGAAAGAGGAGAGGAAAACAGAGGGAGAGGGAGAGAGGGAAAGAGGGAAAGAGGGAAAGAGGGAGAGAGGGAAAGAGGGAGAGGGGGAAAGAGAGAGAGGGAAAGGGGGAAAGAGGAAGAGAGAGGGAAAGGGGGAAAGAGGAAGAGAGAGGGAAAGGGGGAAAGAGGAAGAGAGAGGGAAATGGGGAAAGAGGAAGAGAGAGGGAAAGAGACAGAGGAGGGAGCGAAAGAGAAAAAGGGAGAAAGGGAACAATAAAAAGAGAAAGGAAGAGAAAGACAGAGAGGGGTCCTGGTAGGACGTGTTATAGTGTGTCCACAAACTATATTAAATATTACATAACTAGGTAGGCTGGTGAGGAAATAGTGTTCAGTGACACTGTACTTCCTGCAACACACCAGTAGAGGTAAGCCAGTTCCTTCAGGAAATGAATATCAACGTAAAATGTAGTGTGCAAGTGCTGGGAGGCCTATAATCACCTACCAGCACTCCGCCTAACACCACTGCTACCACCTTCACAACCTGGCAGCTCTCGCCCCCTAAAACTATATCAACCTTTTCAGTCCTCACCCAGGAATTTCTTACAGCACAGGGGACAATTTTCTGAGTGGTAATCAACCCAAATTAAATTTTTCCAAGTTTAGCTGCATTAACACAGGCAGAGCAGTGTTCTAATTTTGGAATATGAAAGCTATTAGTGTTCTGTTAAGTGTCTTCCCTAAATCTGTGTTATGAGAGGGCTATCAGTAGATGTTTGTCCACTTGCACTTTGCTGCTGGAAATTGAGTTTTGCCTATTAAGTTTGGTTAATGCTGATGACCCACCCTGAATGTACAATACTATGCTAGTTGGTAAAATCTGTGTTTTGAATATGGCAAAATTATATGCTATTTAAGCCATTTAAATGTAATGGTTTAATTTTCATGTGACTTCTATTCACCAGCAGTTAAATAATGGTATTGTAGTGGTGTTGTATATCAGCTTAATTTTATTTTTTTTTAAATTTCTAAATATTTTACTTTGTTCTTGTAAGGTCAATTTAAAATAAGTTCAATTATTTTTTCTCAGTGTAAGGGTATACAAATTTAATTTCTGAAACTGAGAAGTATGGTAGTCTTTAATGCAGTTTATCTGAATTCTTATGCTGAGTGCATAAGAATTCAGATTCAAAACTTACTGTGCCATTTTATCTGTTAAGTGGGTTTGACAATTTATCCAGTGTGGGTGCCAGAGAAAACTGGGCATGACTTGCTGCATATACCTTATACAGCACTAATAAACTTAGTAAGATACCTTCAAGTGAGGGCATGATTCTGCTGAGGCTTTTGATGCCAGAAATGATCGTCTCATTACTTGGATCAAACTTGATTTCTTCCCGTTCTTTTCCTTGGCATTGTAAGACCCCCATCTGGTTGAACATAGCCAGGTAATATAACTTGGTTATGTTAAAATCCTTTAGTTTTGGTCTGGCAAAACCATGTTTCTTCTATGTAAATACATAAGTTTTGTGCTACAGCAGGTATGTCAGGGAAAGGGTGGTACTTCATGACAATAGAACACTAATTTTTTGGTGTTTTAAACAGTGACATTAGTACCAATGGTAATATTAGATATAAATAATTTTGTAAATAAAACTTAATGTGCTGTAAAGTATTTCTGGCCTCAAGATACATGGCTTTTATGGGTAGGAAATATTGATTCTAAACAGCAGGTAAAGTGAACTGTGGTGTTTATAAAATGTTAGTCAGTTGGGTCTTGATAAGCTATATTCTTGAATGCCAGTGAAAGGAGATAGATTCCTACTGGTTTAATATACAGGGCCAGAATGGTAGCATTTAGGAAAGCAAGGATGTCTAGAGGTTGTAGGGTGGAGGCAGAGGTGTATAGCCATATAGCAGAAAGAGCATTCCAAGGATTGTTGGGCCTAGATTGCCATACGAGTTATGTCAGCACTGAGCCAATTTTAGAGGAGAGGAAAAAAATGATTATGGAGCCAAACATGAATGGCTGCAGAGTGCAGGCTTGTAAACTGTATAAGAGCAGAAATTAATCTTCTGCAAGCACATGCTTTGTATAGGGAAAAGTCAACACTTTTTGTCCCATCCTTTAGGGAAAAAGTGTTTGTTGATTTTTCAATTTCATTATGCTGGACACCATCCTACAAGAAATACCACACCTTATTATAAAGTAAAAAGTTAATTTGCATAGTGTAATACTGTGTGGTAGCTAAACACCGGGAGGGAAGGGAAGATTCAGTATAAAGTATGGGTGCCAAGTTAATCACTAGGCCTGGTCCTTTTTCTCTCCCCCATAAGATGGTGATGTACCAAATGCTTTGTATATTAGAATTTTGCAATTTAAAATTGATAAAGCTACCACAAGGGTGGCAAGTATAGTTTTAAAGTTACATAATAGTTTACCTTTTATCAAATTTTAGCTGTAAAGTTAAAAAAAAAAATACACAACTCCCTGTAATGTTCTGATGCAAGATATTTTTTTAATTTAAAGTAGTGTACATTTCTTGCAAGCTTAGAAAAACTAAGTTCACAACTAAAAACAACAATTTTATACTTCATTATAATAAATTCAGTGTTAATTATAAGTTGCATTATATTCACAGGTTCTGGTAGCATCTAACTTTGATGAAGTAGCTTTCAATAAGGAGAAAGATGTCCTGGTGGAGTTCTATGCACCATGGTGTGGTCACTGCAAGCAGCTGGCTCCTATCTATGATCAGCTGGGCGAGAGATACAAAGACCACGAAACTATTGTAATTGGCAAAATGGATGCAACTGCGAATGAGCTGGAGCACACGAAAATCCAGTCATTCCCTACACTAAAGTTATATAAAAAGGAAACTAATGAGGTTAGTTTTCATACCATAATTAAAACTTGAAATTTATTGTCTAATCTGTTCATTGCTGTTAAGTCACTTGATTATTTTAATACAAATGTTGGAAAATTTATCGCCTTAAAGTACCTAAAGAGTATTGTATCCTTATGTTTTTCCTGTGTTAGACAGGTTTCCATAAATGATGGTAATGCATGTAATGGTAGAAATTTCCAGCAATGAGGGTAAGGAGGCACATATGCTGTTGCATGGAACCTTTATTGAAGACTATTTACAGAGTCTGCTTTATAAAATCGGATCGGTTTCCCTTCCAAACCAGGGAAATAATGGTAATGGTATTGAAATCACTAGTGCTTTCCTGCTTACGCTACTGCTCAGTGTTGATAGTTCAGTTCAACACAAGATCAGAGCTGGAATGGATTGTTTACTGCCCGTATAGTGCCAATGAAACATTTGAACTACTATTAATGCCTCAGATACTGAATGGGTACAATGTACATGGACAATACTTGAGGGCGTAGTCTCAAACCTAGACATTACTGTAACCCCATACTGGAAGGAGAGATATGGAAATGTAAAACCCAGTGAAAAGCAGGGGCATCATGGGCATAGTAAGAGCACTGTCAAAATCTGTGTGCTGGGACTATTAGCTTTTTTACCAGTAGATATTGGATAGTGCTGGAACAAGTGTAGAAGTCTTGGAGGAAACTCATTACCTCTGCCAAGTACCAAATCAGCCAGGCTGTGATGGATGTGTGGGTTAGTGGGCCATCAACAGTAACAACCTTGTTGACCAGGCAATTGACTAAAGCTTTGCCCCAGGTCAGGCTGTGAGAGCAAGATGTCTAGATTGGCCACAAGTATCACTGGACAAGTCTTTAATGAAGGTTCCATATAACTGCATATCTGTTGTGGTATGTATCTTTTCAAAAGGAAAAAATGGAAGTGATAGTCAACAAGGCACACTTACCAATGCAAGTTGTAATAGTTAGGCATTAGGGCATAAATAACATTGCTGGTATTAATATTTATTATGGGTCCACATAGGTTGTGTGTGACAGCCCAACTAGCACAAGTAAACAATGAAACAAACTTGTTTCACTACCAGCTTTCCTACCAGCAAATAAATGTGGAACAGATTCCAAATGTGATAAAATTTCATACTAACAGTGGAAATCAGCCACAAAGTACACAGTAAGGTTAACCTAGGATAACCCAGTTATTATCTTGCTTTCATGTTTTGAAAAGTATTAACCTTGAAACAATTGTAATATATTAGGATTTTCTTTTACATGAATGGTATACAGTACTGACAAGATGAAAATTACACAGGTGCAACATCTGGGTATCTTTATTGTAGATGTTATGCCATCCAGCAACTTTATCAATACAAATTCTAGGACATAATTGGAAGACAGTAGAGCTATATACAGAAGATGGGGTAATTGGTCCCTCAGCCTTGGAGTTGGTGTGAAGAGCACCGTAATCACGAAAAAACTGCAACACAGGCAAGAAGGCTGGTGCTTATATACTGGCGTCAGGTGGTAAGGGATGTGTAGTAGATGAAGACAGTCACTGGATTTTCTTGTAAATGTGTGGTCTTTAAGGCACACGGGTGTTATATACAAATTACACTGTTGGATTGATATTACCTTGAACCTAAATACAGTAATACCCTGGTTTTCGTCCTTAATCCGTTCCAGAAGGTCGGCCGAAATTCAAAATGGATGAAAATCGAAGTAATATTTCCCATAAGAAATAATGTAAATTCAATTAACCCTTTCAGGGTCCATGCCGAAGTTCTACGGCTTTGAGTTCAGGGTCCAAAATGTAGTTCTACGTCATGAGCTCAGCTGAACCACAGACTCTCCTTGATTTTAAGCAGAAGAGAGCAATTGCTGGCGAGATTACGTTTCTACGGTCACTTCGGCTAACTCAATGAGTGCAGTCTGGAAGAAAGTGCGGAAATTGAGTGGTAAATTCTCCCCCGACCCGGCTCCTGTTCTTCAGGTTGCAGGTGTCGATATAGCACACCCTCTTGCAGTTGCCACTGAAATTGGTAATCGTCTGGTCCGCATTTCTCAGGGGCTCCATCTATGCCCCTCGTTCCTTTCTTATAAGTCTGCCAGCGAGTTAAAGCCCTTAGATTTTTCTTCTCTCAGAGAAGAATCTTATGTGCCTTTTACCCTTCAAGAACTGGATGCAACACTGCTTGCCGATCATCGGCAGCTGGGCCAGACGGCATACATATTCGTATGCTACAGCATTTACATCAGTCTGCTCTTACTGTCCTCTTACAACTCTTTTAAATTTTATATGGTCGCAAGGAGTTATTCCCCAACTGTGGAAGTCTGCTATTCTCCCTTTTCGCAAACCGGGTACTACGGGACATGATACCTCCCACTACCGTCCCATCGCTCTTACCAGTGCAGTTTGCAAGGTGATGGAACGACTAGTTAATAGACGTTTGATGTGGTATTTAGAGACTCGTAGTAGTCTCTCCACTAGTCAATATGGCTTTCGTAAGGGCCGTCCTGCCATTGACCCCTTACTGCGCTTGGATACGTATATTCGTAATGCCTTTGCCAATAACCACTCGGTTATCGCCATCTTTTTCGATCTTGAGAAGGCTTATGACACAACTTGGAAGTAAATATCTTTACCCAAGCCCACTCCTTAGGCCTCCGAGGCAATCTACCATTTTTTATTAAGGCTTTCTTAACTGAAAGACATTTCCGTCTCCGGGTTAGTAATGAGCTTTCCCCGGACTTTGTCCAAGCTGAAGGTGTCCCCCAGGGTTGTGTTCTGAGCACAACACTTTCTGCTTGCTATAAATAATCTGGCATCAGTTCTCCCATCCAACATTTGGTCATCGCTTTGTGGATGACTTTGCTATAGCTTGTGCGGGTGCTGACTGTCACCTCATTGCAGTTTCCCTCCAGCATGCCATCAACAGAGTTTCCAATTGGGGCACCTCTCACGGGTTTAAATTTTCTAGTAGCAAAACTCGTCAAATTACGTTTACTAGACGTTCAGTGGTCTCTTGATCATCCGTTGTACCTATACGGCTCACGTATCCCAGAACGTGATAGTCAGGTTTCTCGGCCTCCTGTTTGACCGTCGATTGTCCTGGAAACCTCACATTTCCTCTCTGAAGGCAACTTGTCATAGCCGGCTGAACCTCCTAAAAACCCTCGCACATCTTTCATGGGGGGCTGATCGTAGCACACTCCTCCGCCTACATTCAGCCCTAATTTTATAGAAACTCGATTATGGTGACCAGATATATTCGGCGGCCTCCCTGCTACTCTTTCCTGCCTTAATCCCATTCATCACCAGGGATTGCGTTTATGCCTTGATGCATTTCGTTCTTCCCCGGTTGAGAGCCTCTATGTAGAAGCGAACATTCCATCCTTGTCCGATCGTCATGATGCACATTGCATTCGCTATTATGTTCGCTCCCATGACCTCCGCAATCCTTCCATGTATAGGATTGTCACAGATGTTAGTAGGCACTCTTTATTTGTTCGTCAACCCTGTTTACTTCGTCCCTTTTCTCTTCGTCTACATTTGTTCGTCTTCCCTTTAACTACCACCTTTATACGTTCATGTGACATCTCCCTTTCCCCTACCCCCTTGGGAAGTTCCTGCTGTCCGTGTCTGTTCTATTCCTCTACCTTGCGCGAAAGCCAAACTACCTACGGCGGCTTATCGCTCTTTTTTTTTCTAGACCACTTCCATTCTCATTCCCATGCCGTCGCAGTATACACCGATGGTTCAAAGTCATCTGACGGTGTTGGATTCGCAGCAGTCTTCCCGGACAGCGTCGTGCGAGGGCATTGTTACCCTCTGCTAGCATCTTTATGGCGGAATTGTATGCCATTCTTGTGGCACTTATCTGTATTGCATCTATGCCATTCACCATTTGTGGTCGTTTCAGACTCCCTTAGTGCTTTACAGGCTATCCGTAAAATTGATACACCTCACCCCCTAGTTCTTCGTATCCAACTTTGGTTACGCCGTATCTCTAGCAAGCACAAAGATATTGTTTTTTGTTGGGTCTCTGGTCATGTTGACGTACAGGGCAATGAACAGGCACACTGCTGCGCGGTCAGCAGTACATGACCTTCCAGTTTCATATAGAGGTGTTCTGTTCACGGACTATTTTGCGGTCATTGCTACCCACCTTCGCACCCGTTGGCAACAATGCTAGTCTGACCTGCTAAATAACAAACTTCATTCTATTAAACCGATTATAGGTTTCTGGCCTTCTTGTCACCAATGTCGGGGTTGGGAGACTATGCTCTCCCGTCTTCGCATCGGCCACACTCGTCTTACGGGTATCTCATGGAGAGGCTCCCTGCCCCTCTCTGAGCATTGTCAGGTTCCAGTGTGTGTTCGACATATTCTGTTGGACTGCCCACTATCAACGAGCACGCAGAATTTACCTCCAACGGCGTCTTCGCTCTGGGGCCCTTTCTTTACCTTCCCTTCTTGCTGATGGACCATCCTTTAACCCTGACTCTCTCGTTGACTTTTTGACAGAAACTGACTTACTACACAAACTCTGAAGATTATACCTTTAGCACCTCCCTCAGTCCCTTCTACCTCGATCTCTTGCTACCCTCTATCCCTGCACTATCCACTGTCCTGCTGCACTCCATACCCTACTAATCATCCATCTCCCTCTTATAACCCATTCTCCCTGCATCCTGCAATAACCTGCAGCGCTGTATGACCCCTGTGGTTTAGCTAGCTTATTTGATTATAATATAGGAGGTGAAGCAGTTAGTTTTATGCAGGCAAGACTCCACTAGTGGAATTGTCATTCCTTAGTTGGGCCAGACATGAACAATATGGATGTAGAAAATATCGTTGACCAAGATTCCATGGTGATGCTGTTAGTATTACTAACTGGTTAAGACTTGCATACTAAGTATTATATATGCCTTATCAAATTATTAGTTCGACTGTACTAAAATTTTAAATTTTACTCCTAGTTTGCAGTTAATAGATAAAAGCACAGCCTGTGAGGGTTGTACATTTACTGGTGACAGTAATAAAGGAACATGTACTGTATAATCATATTTGTAAGAGGTTAACAGCTGGAAAGTTTTGACCTAAGGAGCTTTTATAATATAACTTTTCCTAGTCATAGTTCAGAACTTGTTTCCTTAATTTTGTAAGTTGGTTAAACATTGGTCATTTTCCAGTGTTAAATTTTTAAACCCTAAAGCAGTCTGAGGGCATGCACATTATATACCACTCGGACTATTCTTTTTAGCCTAGTTTACATAAAATATAGGGAAATTCTTGCTTCAAACTTCTGGCATTGTTACTTAATGCTAATTGGTGTAGGCAGTTTAAATTTTTTGCTATTAAGTAATCATTTGTGTAATTTTTGTGCTAGGTTGCACAATACTTTTTATTTAGTGATTTTTCATATTCAGAATTACCTCCCCCTTTGTGTAAGTGAATCAGTATATGTAGCTTAGTTTCATGGTTAATTTGGAGGATATCTTCTGCCCTCCCTCCCTCCCACCAAAAATATATAGGTACACTTGTTAAAAGCAATAGGAAAAAAATGAAGGCAAGCCTTAGATACCATGAAGAGCCTTTAGTATGTGCCATATAAGTAAGGTTGAGACTGTAGGCTGTGTACTGCAATAGCCTGATTGAAGTCACCAGGAAAGTTTTTCATGACTGCAGAAAGGTAAAGCATTTAAACTACTGCAAGTAACACCCAAGACATGGACAGCCTGCTTCACAAAACACCAAGCTGGCTGAAATTGACAGCAATGTAGTAAACTAATTTTAATTAACAGTTAATTTTATTGCAGGAATATTTTCTTTGGACATTACAGTGCAGACAATAGAACTTTTATTTCTAAAATTATGAATTTTTAGATTTTGGTGGGAATTGCTTGTGCATATCTATTAAAATTAAATGTGCATAGAGATGAAGATTTGACTAAAAAATAGTTAATATTTTTAATTATTAAATAATGATATAGTTAACTTCAGTAACTGGAAGTTTGTTGTATAGTTTAGAGTAGCATTAACTAATGTAAAAATGAATGTTTACCTTTTCAACTTTCTTACAATCACTAGGTTATTGAATACAATGGTGAACGTACTTTGGAAGGAATTTCCAAGTTTCTGGAAACTGGTGGTGTATATGGCCAGGCAGCCCCAGAAGACACGGAGGTAGGAAACTGCAGTAACAGCTGGATGCATGCTAAAATAGCATCAGCCATGTTGCTCTTCACTTGGTCTAGCTCCTCTTGCAGGTTGTCTTGTCTAACAAAAAGTTCCAGATGTTTAATAACCTCTTGAAAGACCTTGGTTCACATTAATACCATCAATTCTGGAACTTTTAGTTGACATGCATATGCACTTTCCTATGCTTGTAACATCCACCTCATTTTGGCTTTCCTTCCATAGGTTGTAGATTACAGTGGGGCACGGACACTAGAGGCCCTCACTGATTTCCTTGAGGGCAAGAGCGCAGCTGAGGAGGTACATATTCTTTTTAAAAAAGCATGCCGGAGCTAATTTTTCCTCTCTTTTGCACGACTTGGTTACACTTTAACTGCATTAAATGTCCCTCAAGTAATGCTTAATATTTTAATGTGCATAGAATTGCTTAATACCCTTCCCTAAATTTATCTACAGTATTTTATATTGCTATATTAATGTGCATGTTGAGTAATTGTTAATATATCTAAATTTTCTTGCCAGGATGATGAGGAAGTTGATGAAGAGGGTGATGTGCCTGCCAAGGATGAACTTTAAGTTCAGTAAAGTGCCGATGATGATCAGTAGTCCCTATGTCCGAGCAGTGGGTGCTAGTGGTTTACCGGCATTGTAAATGCTGTTGACAAAAGAATGCCTATTTTATAATTTTCTTTTGCCTTGATTAAACCAGCAAAGGCTAAGAAAGTTAATTGGTACTAATTTATAATAAGGAATCCTATAAACATAATGTAGGGGGTGCCTAATCCTAAGAAGTTACGTTCCAGGTAACATCTTATGGTTAATTAATGTTTAGTGTTAATTTAATTTCATTTAAAATGTATAAGTGGTATGAAAAGACTTTTATTCTATGCTTTAATGAATTTTGATAACATTCCTTGAAATATTTTTCTTGGGGGTGGGGGGAGGGTGATTTTTATCCCTATTCTAGAATAGGGGATGGTAAAAATTAATGGAGAATTGCCAGCATAAAATAGTGGCTACATAGCCATTAGCTGTCAGTGGATGATAGCTATAAATGACCATCAGTTTTGTGCACACCTGTGGGTGTGCACATCAGTGCTAGCTTTACTGTTGTCTTCCACAGTGTTCTCCCTGTACTAGGCACAATGCTTAATGTCAGTGTGTGGTGTGTTGGGAGGTTCAGAGGGTCCTCGAGTGTATGAGATGTACCAGCGACTTTTTTTCCAATAAAAATCAAAGATTTTCTACTTTGCCTTTTAATTTTTCCAAACAAAACATCCTTAACAATGAAGAAAATTTGATTGCCACCATGAAAGTAGTATCAAAGTTATAAAGTTGCATTTATTATTAACACCAACTTTGATTCCCCTTACCCCTCACTTACCCCCCTGCACACTCCTGCCCCTCACTCCCTCATGTTACTTTGCATATTCCTCCTTTAGCACATTATTTTTGCAGCACTATGATCCTTCTGGATTTAGTATTTAGTTTGAATTACAGCCTCACTCAACAGCTCCATTCCAGAGACCACGTTGGTAAATGAATTCGTCACTAAGCAAGGAGCATATAATGGTAGTGGGTTTGTCTACCATCTTTGATATTGTTTTAATATCGCCTTTGTACCATTTATAACATTTTTAGTATTTTTAAATGTTTATATAATGTACTGTACAGTAGACCCCTGGTTTTCGTAAGTAATCCGTTCCAGAAGGTTGCCCGAAATGCGATATGGCCGAAAACCGAAGTAATATTTTCCACAAATGTAAATCCAATTAATCCGTTTCAGACACCCAAAAAATATTAAAAAATAAATTTTAGAGAATAACTAGTGTTGCAGCTCTTCAGTGGTTAGTACATACATTCATTATGTACTTAAAATATTTGTAGTCTTAATGTAGGGCGAGAGGTGAGTAGTATTTATTTGTAGGAAGTCAGTGTAGGTAGCCGGCAGATGTAGGTACACGTATGTAGTTTGCCTGGGTTATACCTACTGCGACCCACAGCCGTATTACCATCAACATACCATGTTCAAGAGTTTCTAACAATCTTTAGATGCCATCATAAACAAAGGGAGAAGTAATAATTCATGCTGAGAATTGTAAACAAAAGCGTTAAGGGCGGTGACTGGGCCAGACAGCAGATTCATAGTTTTCTCTAACGCTGGACCAGAGAAAACGTAATGTTTTCCCTCCATCCCACTCGTAACTCGATAGCATATAAACATTGCATGTTTCTTTTATAATTTTGAAGAATATATCATAGATGGATTAATGAATGAACGTATGAGCGGCCCAGGTGCATGTGTCTGGCACCAATCCAGGGGAAAATTTCGCTGAAAAGTGCTAGAGATCCAAATTGCTAAATTTCCAAACCGGCTGAAAACCAGGGGTCCACTGTATATTGTAATAAACGATAGAGGAAATCAGGTAATATAAATTTAGGTATGCATACTGGTTAGAGCCCGTCGTCGGTAAACGAGTACATTGCTAAGTGAGGAGAGGTTGTAATTGTTATAAGTGTAGAGTACAGTATGGAAAAAATCTAATGTTGCTAACCTGTTCTTAGTCCTTGGAGGGTTTCTAGAGGGTGGAAACATTTTCCTTTTATTAGATGTGAGGTATCCATTACCTGACTTAAAACAAAACTAATTTGATTTGAAGCTATACCTTTCTAATAGTTGCCACCAGTGTTCCTTGTGTATACCAGTGAGGTGTTCTTGATCCAGAGAACCGGATGTAGCTTTCCCTAGGATCAAGGCTTGCATTCCTCAGGTGCTATAAGACCCCTATTGTATTTGCACCCTAATGCATAAGAGTAAAATGAACAAGGAAGTTTCCTTTATGCTGGTGAGGGGCTCTTGATCCCCAAAAAATTGACAGCATCCCCTTCCTTGGATCAAATCTGATTGCTCCCACATTTCCCAGGTGCTGAAAGATCCTTTGGTTTAGCGCTTCTATTTGATTATAATAATAATAATAATGAAAGATCCTTATGGGTTTAGAACTTCCCTTTAAATGTCCCCTTAATCCAGGCTTCCTGTATGTGTTCCCTTTGTTCACCCTATTAATTCCATCTGTCCTACCTTGGTATCCTAAGTCTGAAATGGAAGTCCAGTAAGTCTCATTTTACACTTACATTGAGGCTGGTGAGGGAAGACTGCTTTAACGAACTGGACTTCCTATGCTGAAATCTGAAGGCATCTCGTTCCATGGGCATATGACCCCTGTAGGTTTCATGTTCCAGAATTTAAAGTGAAAGTTTCTACAACCATTCAAAGAGATGGGGAGGGGTTCTTCCTGTGGTTAAGGGGACCTTGATAAGAGGAATTTTGACTGAATCTAAACAAACTCCCTCTATTTCGACTGTGGGGAAAATTCATAATTTTGCAAAATCTAGCTCATCTCATGAAATTGTACCCCTCAAGCCGCGCTGTATAACCCTTGTGGTTTAGCGCTTCTTTTGATTATAATAATTTACCCCTCAAGGGAGGTTCCTTGACGCTGGTGAGGGGCTCTTGATCTAGGGAACTGGATCTCTGCTCCGGTTGCCTTAATACCTTCCATCCCCCCCTACGTGCGCTGTATAATCCCCTGGGTTTAGCGCTCCCTCGTGATTATCACGAAATCGTAATAACACTATTGCAAACAAATGGTGGCTTTAAAGGGACGTCACAGCCACGATGGTGTGGTATTCGCCTGTAAAAAAAAATCATTTGTGGTCAGTGAAGTAGATGCTAACCTCCCTATGGCATAGAAATATACCTAGTTGGAGGAATCTTCTTAAGAGCCAACTGGCCTGTACATTTTAGGACACTTGTCTTGGGTTTAAACCCCCACCCGTTCCATGATTTGTGGAAAGGGGGGCGGGGGTGTGCGTGCGTGCTCACCACTGCAGCAACATCCAGCTGGGTGAAGGGCCAGTCTCCACTAACTCAGCCTTGCAACCTGTTACTGTGATCGCTTTACCTGCACTAGTGTGACACTCCTCTCGGGTGTCATTAAGTGCTGCTGTGGATTATTCTGTATTTAATTGAAGTTGGGGGCACAAGCTAAGGTACGTGCAGCTTACTGAGAATGAGCTAGTAAAGGTTCAGTTTGAAGTAGGACTTTAGAGTTTATTAGCTGGATTTCATTACCTTGTGTGAAATCCATCATGTGATGGAGTATAACATGAAACATCCTGCATGATAGTTGTTAGATTATTAGGTGCTTGTGCTATATATCCTCGCAGCCCGAGGATATGAAAACTTAAAACCGCCTGTTCAACGAGACTTGCTGTTTCCAGCCCACTGGCTCACAGTACCATTACAGCCTAGTTCATCAAGCACTTATTGGAGGTAATGATCTAGTTTCTTCCTGAACACTTCTACATTTCTTCCACCAATATTTCTAATATCTGCTAGTAGCAGGTTAATATTACTATATAATTCCCTGATTAACACTCAACCCTTATGGACCATATAACCCCTGAGGAATGAGATAGAATCAGATTTATTCATATATTGGTATGTTTTGTCCCAACTCAGACTATATACACTGAGCAGTTTTCAGCTATTTTGAATGACTGCCTACAGCCATTCAAAATGCACACCATTCATCACGTGGACGTGGCTGATCTTCAAGTTCCAGCAGGATGAATAGTCTTGGGCCACGCATGTTGACACAGTTCACGTATTGTGCCCGTAGCTTCCCTGCTTTTCGCTGGGTCTATTTTACGCTTCTTTTTTTTTCTTACTCCAGTACGTTGTATGGTAGCGTATTAATTTGGAACTAGGCTCTCCGAAACATCTCTGCAGAGTACATTCCTAGTATTCTGAGGCGTTCCCCTTAATCGAAAAGCTTTATTGACTTAAGTGCTAAACAATCTTTGTACCTTTTCCAGGTCTGATATCTCTCCTGCCTAGAACTTAGCTGTCAAAATCGAAAATTAATCTAAACGAGAGAACATAAGACATTTGATTATAGCTAACTCATGCTCTTATAAACATTCAAGGGAGGGGGATGTTGATGCTGGTGAAGGGCTCTTGATTAAGAAATTCCATCAAAGGAAGAGCATTGATACCTTATTGAACCTAACTGCCTCCCAGTCCCTCCAGGTATTGTATGGTCTTACGGGTTTAGCAGTCCCCTATGAATGTACTACTAATAATTTGATTGTACAATAAGTTTGTCTGGAAAATAATAAAATTTGAATTTTCCACAACTGTTGAGTAAAGGACATTATAGCCTCAAACATTAGCATAGTTTGAAATAGAGGAAGAGGCAAAAAAGTTGGTTAGTTCATCCACTCCTCCCCGTGGCGCCAAGGTAACATTTATGAAGGGTGTCAGGGAAACCGGCAGGCCGGACTTGAGTCCTGGAGATGGGAAGTACAGTGCCGGCACTCTGAAGGAGGGGTGTTAATGTTGCAGTTTTGTAGCTGTAGTGTAAAGCACGCCTCTGGCAAGACAGTGATGGAGTGAATGATGAAAGTTTTTCTTTGTCGGGCCACCCTGCCTTGGTGGGAAACGGCCGATGTGTTAATAATATATATATATATATATATATATATATATATATATATATATATATATATATATATATATATATATATATATATATATATATATATATATATATATATATATTTATATTGCATCTTTCTCTGTACCCTTCATGGGTGTTGAGAACGCAACACCCATAAAGGGAGGTTCCTTGATGCCATCTTAATTAAATTCAAGAAAGTGAACCTGTCCTCTTCCATGATTCGTGGTTGACTGCCTCCCATTCTCCAGGCGGTGAATGACCCCAGCGGGTTCAGCGCTCTTCCCTAAATATAATAATATAATTGAATAATATTAATGGGACCGGCATTAAATATAATTTATAGTTATATTTTTTTTGTTTAACTCGGGAATGATCAAGATTTATTTATGTTAGAGTAGGTCTGGTTTTAGACTTGTTATATACCTGGGTGAGGTCTGGTATCAGACTTTTAATATAGCCTAGGTGAGGTCTGGTTAGACTTGTTAATATAGCCTGGTGAGGTCTGGTTAGACTTGTTAATATAGCCTGGTGAGGTCTGGTTAGACTTGTTAATATAGCCTGGTGAGGTCTGGTTAGACTTGTTAATATAGCCTGGTGAGGTCTGGTTAGACTTGTTAATATAGCCTGGTGAGGTCTGTTAGACTTGTTAATATAGCCTGGTGAGGTCTGGTTAGACTTGTTAATATAGCCTGGTGAGGTCTGGTTAGACTTGTTTATATAGCCTGGTGAGGTCTGGTTAGACTTGTTTATATAGCCTGGTGAGGTCTGGTTAGACTTGTTAATATAGCCTGGTGAGGTCTGGTTATTGTCAGCTCGGTGACTGAGCAGCGGAGGAAGCACAAGCCGGGGTGTTGAAACCACCTCACGTAGTTTCAACACCTCTATGTATGCTAGAGCACAACTGTTAACAGTTTCATCCATGCTCCTCGTAGATACTAAAGTCGCCTCAAGATTACCTTAAACCAGCGACCAACACGGATAACTGTAACTCACTGCTTTGTGTGACTATAAGAGTGATGGTACCTTGACTTCCTGGGTGGAACTCAACCTTATGACTTTGATAACCCCAACAACTTTCTCTTCTCAAACTTATGATTTCTCTCTTTGTTTTAAACTTCGTTAACTTTTTTTCCCCATACACTGACCCCAGCATCTAGATGCTGTATTGTTTTTAACTTACATTTAACGAAGAAGTGTTGGTGCCATTAACTTAGCAGTGCAAGGTAGTTAGTTGATTTAGCCCATACAAAACAGTTAACTTAGCCAATACAAGGTAGTTAACTTAGCTAGCACAACGTATTAAACTTAACCAGTGCAACATAATTAAATTGGTTTGTGTAATGTAGTTAATATAGCCAGTGCAATGTAGTTAACCGATTCGAATAAGTTAACCAGTGCAATGCAAGGCAAGGTATTGCTCAACTCGGTTAACTTAGTCAGTGGAAGATAGTTTACTTAGTACAAGGTAGTTTATGAACTACAGGATCACGTACCTACTGGAGGAGTTTAGAATTTCCTGGTGAATATAACAACACAGGTGGAGGTAGAGGCATGTTGTTGAACTCTAGGAAATATTTAGAGCATAAAGAAAGTGTGGGTTGGTTGTATCATGAGGGTAGCGCAGAGTCTAGACTTTGCCTATACAAATGTTTAGGCTCTACGAGATGAGTCTAGCTGGAGAGAATTCCAGGGGTCAACGCCCCCGCGGCCCGGTCTGTGACCAGGCCTAGTAGTATTACCTTTTTCAGTAGAACTTGACGCTGTATAATTCATACGGATTTAGCACTTTCTTGTGAGTATAATGTTATTTTGAAATGAAAAGAGATAGGATAAGAGCTGTACTCATGTATATTAAAATCTAGCATGCTAGGATGCTTCTTTAATTTAAACAAGTTATAGATAGTGGTCATGTCAACAAGGTCCCGTAAATACCTGCAGTAACTTTTTATACTAGTGAAAGTCAGTTTCTCCAGTGTGTTAATAGTTACCTGGAGAGGGTTCCGGGGGTCAACGCCCCCGCGGCTCGGTCTGAGGCCAGGCCTCATGGTGCATCAGGGCCTGATCAACCAGGCTGTTACTGTTGGCCTCACGCAAACTGACGTAAGAACCACAGCCCGGCTGGTCAGGTACTGACTTTAGGTGCCTGTCCAGCGCCTTCTTGAAGACAGCCAGGGGTCTATTGGCAATCCCCCTTATGTATGCTGGGAGGCAGTTGAAAAGTCTTGGGCCTCTGACACTTATTGTGTTGTCTCTCAACGTGCTAGTGGCACCCCTGCTTTTCATTAGGGGATGTTGCATTGTCTGCCGAGTCTTTTGCTTTCATAGGGAGTGATTTTCGTAAGCAAGTTTGGTACTAATCCCTCTAGGATTTTCCAAGTGTATATAATCATGTATCTCTCCCGCCTGCGTTCTAGGGAGTACAGGTTTAGCAACTTCAAGCGTTCCCAGTAATTGATGGTGGTTTATCGCAGTTATGTGTGCCGTGAAGGTTCTCTGTACATTTTCTAGGTCAGCAATTTCACCTGCCTTGAAAGGCGCTGTTAGTGTGCAGCAATATTCCAGCCTAGATAGAACAAGCGACTTGAGTGTCATCATGCGCTTGGCATTCCTAGTTTTGAAGGTTCTCTTTATCCATCCTGTCATTTTTTCTAGCAGATGCGATTGATACAATGTTGTGGTCTTTGAATGTGAGATGATCTGACATTATCACTCTTAGGTCTTTTAAATTAGTTTTTCGCTCTATTATGTGGTTGGAATTTGTTTTTTACTCCGATATTGTTTTAATTCCTCACGTTTTCCATGTCGTAGTTGAAATTTCTCAGCATTGAACTTCATATTGTTTTCTGCTTCCCATTTAAAGATTTGGTTCATTTCTGCTTGGAGTCTTGCAGTGTCTTCAATGGAGGACACTGTCGCGCAAATTCGAGTGTCATCTGCAAAGGAAGACACGGTGCTGTGGCTTACATCCCTGTCTATGTCAGGTATGAGGATGAGGAACAAGATGGGAGTGAGTACTATGCCTTGTGGAACAGAGCTTTTCACTGTAGCCGCCTCAGACTTTACTCTGTTTACTACTACCCTTTGTGTTCTATTTGTTAGGAGATTATAGATCCATCTACCAACTTTTCCTGTTATTCCTTTATCACGCATTTTGTGTGTTATTACACCACTATCACACTTGTCTAAGTATTTTCCAAAGTCTGTGTATACTACATCTGCATTTTGTTTGGCTTCTAGAGCACCCAGGACCTTGTCATAGTGGTCCAGTAATTGGGACAGCAAGAGCGACCTGCTCTAAACCCATGTTGCCCTGGGTTGTGTAATTGATGGGTATCTAGATGAGTGGCAATCTTGCTTCTTAGAACCCTTTCAAAGATTTTTATGATATGGGGTGTTAGCGCTATCGGTCTGTAGTTCTTTGCTATTGCTTTATTGCCCCCTTTGTGGAGTGGGGCTATGTCTGTTGTTTTTAGCAGCTGTGGGACGACCCCTGTGTTCATGCTCCTTCTCCATAAGATGTTAAAAGCACATGATAGGGGTTTCTTGCAGTTCTTGATGAAAAAGGAGTTCCATGAGTCTGGGCCTGGGGCAGAGTGCATGGGCATGTCATTTATCGCCTTTTCGAAGTCATTTGGCGTCAGGATAATATCAGCTAGGTTTGAGTCTACCAAATTCTGTCTCGCTCATAAAAAAATCATTTAGGTCTTCGGCTCTCAGTCTGGTTAGCTGCTCGCTAAAAACTGAGTCATATTGGGACTTGAGTAGCTCACTCATTTCCTTGCTGTCATCTGTGTAGGACCCATCTCGTCTAAGTAGGGGCCCAATACTGGATGTTGTTCTCGACTTAGATTTGGCATAAGTTACTGTGATTGTTGAAATAAAACAGCGGACATTACCTCAAGCTAGGCGAATGGGCTTAATCACTGATGCGGGTTTAGCATTCTATAATTTTATAAATAATGTTAATGCGATCACACACACACAATGTGACGAGTGGGGTTCCACAAGGATTAATCCTGGGACCGGTGCTGTTTCTTGTATACGTGAATGACATGACAGAAGGGATAGAATCAGAGGTAACCCTGTTCGCAGACGACGTGAAACTAATGATAATACAAGCAGATAAGGACCAGGAAAGGCTACAAAGGGACCTGGAATTGTTACCGACCTGGTCTAACAAATGGGTCGTGGAGTTTAACCCCACCAAATGCAAAGTTATGAAGCTTGGGGAAGGACAAAAAAGACCGCAGACGAAGTACAGGCTAGGGAAGCAAAGACTGCAAAACTCACTCAAGTAAAAGGACCGTGGGATGAGTATCATACTGGGCATATGTCCTGAGGTGCACATCAACCACATAACTCCCGCAGCAAATGCACGTCTGGCAAATCTAAGAAGAGCATTTCAACATCTAAGTAAGAATTCATTCACGACACTGTACATCGTGTACGTCAGGCTTATATTGGAGTACGCATCACCAATATGGAACCCACATCTGGGAAGCACATAAAAAAAATTGGAGAAAGTGCAGAGGTTTGCAACATGATTAGTTAAGGAGCTAAAGGGTATGTCTTATAAGGAGAGGGTTAAAGGAACTCAACATAATGACACTGGAGGACAGGAGGACTAGGGAAGATATGATAACGACATGCAAAATACGGAGAGGAACTGACATGGTGAACAGGGGCAATGTTTCAGAGATGGGAAATAGGAACAAGAGGGTACAACTGGAAGTTGAAAACTTATTAGAGTCAAGGGGATGTTAGGAAGTATTTCTTCAGCCTTAGAATTGCCAAAGTGGAACAATCTGGAGTGTGAAGTGGTAGATGCGGGATCCATGCATAGCTTTAAGAAGAGGTACGATAAGACTTGTAGCCGGGAGAGTAGACCTAATAAGAAACTAGCGAAAAGGCAGAGCCAGGAGCTGTGAATCGACCTTGGGAGCCACATACAGGTGAGTACATATGGGTTAACACGCACTCGGGAGCGCACGCACGCACGCACGCACTCACGCACTCACGCACGCACGCACGCACGCACACACACACTCACACACACACACACACACACACAATCGGACGAGGACCAGGCAGAACTACAAAGGGATCTGGACAGGCTGCAGGCCTGGTCCAGCAACTGGCTCCTGGAATTCAACCCCACCAAGTGCAAAGTCATAAAGATTGGGGAAGGGCAAAGAAGACCACAGACGGAGTACAGTCTAGGAGGGCTAGAGCCTACAAACCTCACTCAAGGAAAAGGATCTTGGGGTGAGTATAACACCGGGCACATCTGAGGCGCACATCAACCAAATAACTGCTGCAGCATACGGACGCCTGGCAAACCTAAGAACAGCATTCCGACATCTTAACAAGGAGTCACTCAGGACCCTGTACACTGTGTACGTTAGGCCCATACTGGAGTATGCAGCGACAGTTTGGAACCCTCACCTAGCCAAGCATGTAAGGAAACTAGAGAAAGTGCAAAGGTTTGCAACGAGACTAGTCCCGGAGCTAAGAGGTATGTCCTACGAGGAGAGGTTACGGGAAATCAACCTGACGACACTGGAAGACAGGAGAGATAGAGGGGATATGATAACGAAATATAAAATACTGAGAGGAATCGACAAGGTGGACAGAGACAGAATGTTCCAGAGGTGGGACACAGCAACAAGGGGTCACAGTTGGAAGTTGAAGACTCAGATGAACCACAGGGATGTTAGGAAGTATTTCTTCAGTCACAGAGTTGTCAGGAAGTGGAATAGTCTGGGAAGTGATGTAGTGGAGGCAGGATCCATACATAGCTTTAAGGAGAAGTATGATAAAGCTCATGGAGCGGGTAGAGTGACCGAGTAGCGGCCAGTGAAGTGGCGGTGCCAGGAGCTGTGTCTCGACCCCTGCAACCACAACTAGGTGAGTACACACACACACTAACCTGAAGTGGTGGGGGCAAACTCACATATAGTTTCAAGAGTAGATGTAATAGGACTCAAAGAGGCCAGAAACTATTAATGACGATCTATGAAGATCAAGAGGAGGGGGCCAGAAGTCAACAATCGACCCCTCTCAAACAATTCGTTAGTTTAATATCTTTATTATGCAACCCATACCCATCCTGTGGGCGGTAGTCAAAAGATTACAGAGCTACATAATGGGTCCAGGGACAAGTACACAATGTAAACTTAAGAATAGCATTCAGATGCCTTAACAAAGTCTTACGTGACCTTGTGTACAACATGTATCAGACGTATCCTAGAGTACGCAGTACCATCATCAATCATCAAACCTGAGAAAACCCCAGAAACTTGGAAGTCAGGATTTGCTACGAAACCAGATTCGGAGCTACGATGAATAACTATCGAGAAAATAGTAAAGTAACTAAAATTAGAACACTGGAGAAGAGGATAACCAGGGAAGAAATTATTACGATTTGCACACTGGGGACGGGCACATAGAATTTAAGAAGCAAATGCTGTCAAAGAATCTCAGACATACTTCTTCAGCCTGAGGCTGGTTATGAAGTGAAACTATCTGAAGGACGATGTGATGGAAACAGATTAAAAGTAAGGATAATGGGGTTCGTGAGGAGGGAAGTGTGAGAGTGTTCATGAGAATCATCGAGTGGTACCTGGAACCGAAATACGACCCCCAAAACCACAAACAGGTAAGTAACGTATTTAACCGCAAGACCTACATAAAAAAATATGTTATGCAATGCCCTTTGAGGCAAGCGATCACTGACCTCACATTCTATTATCTGTGAAGGTGAAAATAAAGAAAGATAATAAAAAAAGAGAATCAGAGACATGGAAAGCACAGTAACTGATGGGATGAGGCAGTTTCTGGCTCGTGTTCAATGAGATGATGACTTTATAGAAAGATCCACTCATAAAATAGCCATAATTTCCAACCAGAAGTGCAAAGAAGTTACAAGCAAGTTTTTACCAACCTGTGGAGCAATAGATAAGACACTGGCAGAAGCTATTTTTCAGCCATCAGTGACGTGATTGTCTTCGCACTCTTCAGATGCTATATAACTCTTATGGCTTAGTCTTTCATCATAAACATAATTACTGTATATAATGAGGCTCAGCATTGTGATCTTCGTAAGTGACGAGGGAAGAACGGCGTAACTTCCCAGAAAGACCAGACGGAGTGACAACAACTACAAAGAATCTTTCTACAGAGATACAGGGTTTAGCGTTTCTTTTTTATAATAATAATAATAATAATAATAATAATAATAATAATAATAATAATAATAATAATAATAATAATAATAATAATAATAATAATAATAATAATAATAATAATACAGAGATACAGGAGTTCTTATAACAGATGGAAGGCTGTATAACCCCTGTGGGTTTAACGCTTCCTCATGATTATAATAATGGAAGGAATATGAGAAGAAGGGAAGAGAAACATGTATCATATAAGAAAAGAAAAGATATATCGCTTCATTAAAAGAAATGTATCTTCCTCCCACTAATGCCCAACCCCCCCTTAACCCCAACCAACCTCAGTGGTGCAGTATACACCGCAGCGCCCTGTGCGAAATACCAACTCAGTTTATAAGAAACTTTAAAGGTTATTTATGCAAATGAAGATGGCATTGGTTAAAACGCAAAAGGATAAAAATGTCGATGATGTCAAATGTAATTAATATACCCAAGAGGATATAAAGTGATGAGAAGAGACGGTCCAGAGAGGCGCAGGGGAGTTTACAAGAGGTCGCTACTGCCTCACACAATTGCTGGTTTGATAAACGCTGTAAGACAAGCATAATGCAGATGTAGTGTTACAATGACTCTGCAGAAGCCTTCAACAAGTGCCACCATAGGGTAATTGCACACTAAATACGATCAAGAGGAATAACTTTTTCTGAATATAATGATATTGTTGGTGGTAGCAGTGAGAGAATAACAGACCACTCTTCTAAAAAATGAAAGTGGATCAAGAAGGACATCAGAAAATATTTCTTCGAAAAATATCAAAATACCGTGGCTGAAATAATACCTGGGCTGGAACAATACCATTGCTGGAACAATACAGTGGCGGTGACTGGAACAAATCACAAATTACCCCACACTGGAAAGGTAATTTCAGACGAACTTTCGCTTTTTATCGTCACGCGTGTTCTAACTTTCTCCCTCTCTCTTCGTCTCCCTCCCCCTTCCCCTTCACCTTCCTCCACCTTCCCCTCAATCTCCATCCCCTCGTCATCAACCTGTCTTCTGGATTTCTCCCCATTTTCTCGCTCAGTTGTGATTTGATAATTGTTCAGGACGGAGCTGAACACCATCTAAACAGTGAGTTATCTGTCAAATATTTCTTCACGAAAACTGCTAGCTGAATTATTATATTTCGTGGCGTAGAGCTAAATCCGTAGGGATTATACAGCACTTGGGGAATCAGAGGTAATCATGTTCGATCCTAAGAAAAGGAGGATTACTCCAGTTCCTTGGATTAGAACCCTTCGCCGGCATTAAGGTAACTCCTTACCCCATTTTTGAAGAGAAGCATTTTATAAGAAATTAATCATAGAAAACGGAGCATCATCAACACAGCTTTATTATTGTAACAAAGTCCCTCAAAGGGCAGTGCCTTGATGTTGGTAAAGGGCTCTTGATTCATGAAATTGGAATTACCTTTTCCCTCCTTGCATCGAACCTGATTGCCTCCCATTCCCATGGTGCTATGTGACCTCTTTAAGTTTAGCCCTTCTCTGTGAATAATAATAAGTTTTAAATGCAAACTACACAATTCTGGATACGTAATTACAAATGTCTTATAAAGTAACGTGTGTAAAAAAAAAAGTCTGATTTATTTTCATGAGGACCTTATTTTTTTTTTTTTTTTTTTTTTTTAACACATCGGCCGATTCCCACCAAGGCAGGGTGGCCCGAAAAAGAAAAACTTTCATCATCATTCACTCCATCACTGTCTTGCCAGAAGGGTGCTTTACACTACAGTTATAAAACTGCAACATTTACACCCCTCCTTCAGAGTGCCGGCACTGTACTTCCCATCTCCAGAACTCAAGTCCGGCCTGCCGGTTTCCCTGAATCCCTTCATAAATGTTACTTTGCTCACACTCCAACAGCACGTCAAGTATTAAAAACCATATGCCTCCATTCACTCCTATCAAATACGCTCACACATGCTTGCTGGAAGTCCAAGCCCCTCGCACACAAAACTTCCTTTACCCCCTCCCTCCAACCTTTCCTAGGCCGACCCCTACCCCGCCTTCCCTCCACTACAGATTTATACACTCTCGAAGTCACTCTGTCTCGTTCCATTCTCTCTACATGAGGACCTTGTGTTACCTAAATATTAGATACATTAAAAATCAGTTATGGCCACTAATAAAAATAAAATTAGTAAATCAGTAGCATGAAAATTAATTACAAGAGTATTAAAATGAAAAAATGAAAAAAAATCAGCTGAATATAAGTTACACGAAAGCTTCTCCCTACGAGCCCCGTGAGGGCGGGGAATGTGGCTAGGCCTGGGGACAGTTGGTCCCAGAAGATGAGGAGGGACTTGTACCTCCTCCCATGGGAGACATAGGTCTCACGACACTCCCAAGATAATGAGCCAAGGCCGGGTCACCATCTGGAAAAGACCCGGGCCAGGAGAGTACCGGGGAATCAAGAACAATAACAACAACACGAATGTTAACTATACTGAACCCACTCTGCTCATACCGAGTGCCCGGGGTTCCATCCCTGGCATGGCTGGAAACACTGGGCATGTTTCCTTGCACCTGTTGCCCTTGTTTACTTAAAAGTAAGTAGGTACTTGGGTGTTAGTCGACTGTTGTGGGTCGCATCCTGGGTATTATTATTAGTATTATAATCATGTGGGAGCGCCTGTGGGGGAAAGATGGAAGGTATTCAGACTCAATTTAGGGAACTGGAACACAGATCCAGTTCCCTAGATCAAGAGCCCCTCACCAGCGTCAAGGAACCTCCCTTGAGGGGTGGGGGAGGATATACCTTAGATAGGGATGGACTCTGAAATGAGCTGAGGTAGGATAACAGCTCTTAGCCTGTAAAATTGTGTAAAAAAAAAAATCCTCCCTTTTATAGCTCTAGTGGGTAATTTTTTTTAGCTATTACTAAATTGGTTTATACTAATACTAGCCTTGACCTGATCTGGCAGTGACTCTTTCATTGCTGTGTAATACAGTAGTGTGCATGTTAATTGGGACAGTGATGAAATAAAACATTTATTTGGAAAATGAATGTTTATTTGAAAAATACACGGCAATGATATGACAGATAATTTATTTAGTAAGATACATGGCTACTCTCGGCTTTTATAAGCATTGCGTGTACCAAAGCGTGTACGCTTTGGCATAGAATCGACCAATGTTAAACACATTTTGGCAAGTTCTTCGTCGTCGTACCAAGTCCTAAACAGCAGCAATTAGCTTCTCCACATTCCACTGCTGACCTAGCTACATGCTAGTCACAGTCGCTCCTGCAAATCAAGAAGTATCCCTACGATCCCCGCTGGGGAGGGGAATTTATAGTCTACAAATAGCACCTCTACTCTTACACGATGTCTGCTCATCGTGTTAAGATTAAGCCAAAACACGGTGTAATCAACGACTCCTCGAAACTAGCCCTTGCTTCAGCTGTAAAGACTTGCTTGCAGGTCAAATTTACAGCCATCCACTCACTCAAAGACTCCTTCTTAGTCTGCACCGACGACCACGAAGCATCAAAACTGACCGACGACACTGCAAAGAAGACACTAAATGACCGCCAATTCACCATCTCCCCTTCACCCTCACTGCTGGCGAAACGTTCTGTTTTTATGAAAAGACTGGACAAGATTATCACAACCCAACCGATAGAGGACCTGAAGGCTTCAATTGAGGAACATAAGAACATAAGAATGGAGGAACACTGCAGAAGGCCTACTGGCCCATACAAGGCAGGGCCTTATCAAAACCACCACTACCTAAGAATTCACTCCTGCACCCACGACACCAATCAAACCCAGCCCCTCCCATTCATATATTTGTCCAATCTCTTTTTAAAGCCACCCAAGGTCCTAGCCTCTATCACCCTAATCGGAAGATTGTTCCACGCATCTACAACTCTGTTCGAAAACCAGTACTTGCCTATGTCCTTTCTAAATCTAAATTTATCCAATTTAAATCCGTTATTTCTGGTTCTTACTTGGTTCGATATCCTCAGTATTTTATTAATATTAGAACTCCTGGGCTTCGATTGACACTATTACAAAAATACTTAATGCATCATCAATGTTAAAGGTCACCTTCACTGAAATCGACATGGCATATAGAGCACTGTCAGATGGCCTAGCCATCTCATACTACCACATACACCCAAGACAAATAGAACCAGAACGTTTCGCCCACGTCTCTCCCTGCTGGAACTGCTATTCTTATCTTGTTAAGTAAAAGGACACAAATGCAACTAATGTGACATTTTATTTTATTTGCCACAATAAAATGTCACATTAGTTGCATTTGTGTCCTTTTACTTAACATATTGTCGGTAATTCTACCAATATTATTATATTCTTATCTTCATTCAATGACTGAATGCCCTATTAAGAATAAGAAGTTCTGCTCAAATTGTTGCAAAGAAGGCCACGATTTCAAAACTTGTCCCACCACCAATGCCACTCCTACCTGCCTCAACTGTAAGGGCACTCACCATACCCTAGCCGCAAAATGCCCTTTAAGAAAAGAAATCCTCTCCAAGAAAATTAAAGAAGAAGAAAAGAAAAACAGCCAAAAATCACCGACTTTTGCCGCCATAACCAAAATACAAGCAGACACCAAAAAAATACTCCAAGCAACACAACAGTCTTCATCAACATCAAATTCCATCTCTGCACTTCCCGACGCTGCACCATCCAAGGTGCTGTACTGCATGATGTATGCACACCTCGCAAATGCAGCAAACCCCGGCACTTTCAACAAGACAATCAACGAACTATTCAGTCTAAATAACATGCCAACTTTCGAATTTCCTGACTCTCCACCTTCGCAAGACCTACTCAGGATTGTCCCAAACATCGTCAACTTCACTTCCATATCAAGCGAAACTCCCGACACTGGACCTGAACCCACCTCAGAAACGCTATCTCCGACAACAGCTACCTCTCAACAACCACAACCTCTCCAGCAAACCGCAAATTATCAAGAACCCCAACCCATACTCCACACAACTATAGAAGAAACAGAAGTACTACATGAATCCCCAGACGAATCCTCCGACGAAAGAGAAGAAAACAACGAAGAAAATACCGAAGAAAACATCACAGAAACCTTTGAAGAAAACATCGAAGAAAACACCACCACTGACTGCACCATACTCAAGAACATTACTCTATACACCACCTCTGCCTTCCCTGACGAAATGCTTGCTGACGACCTCATTGATCGCCTGCAAGAAGGGACAGTAAAATACGTTATTGAACCACATTATGAAATGAGCTATAGAGAAATGCTGATTATAATCGCATCCCAAGTGAAATCCACCCGAAAATTCAAACTTTATTACATGTCTAAGAGAGACTTCAAAAAATTAAGGACCGAAGCCCCTGACATAATTTTTCAGCATGTAAAACGAAATATAATCCGCCCCAAACAATAAAGCCCATCAAATGCCTCGACCAGAGTTCCCGTGCACCTGACGCTCAACCAGCATCTACATGATCCAGCCACATGACAACAAACCATCGAGCACTGCAGACACCCTGCTCCCAGAACTCTGCCCGACCTGAGCCTCGCCCACCTGACGCCCAACCAGTCACGATCCAGTCACATGTCAACGAGCCAGCGAGCACTGCACACACCCTGTCTTCGATTCTGCCATCAGTCATCGCCTCATAACGCTACGCAGCTGGGTTTAGCCCTGGCTCTTTATCTCCGACTCAAGATCTTCCTCTCATCATCTATTCTTCGTCTGTCCACCCTTCACACTCGCCCAATTGAGGGCTCTTACCTGAGAGTATTCAGTTCAGTTCAGCTTCTCCACAGTTGAACAGTCCTGTTTTGCGATCCTGCGTTTGGTCATTGCCCATCGATTCTCAATTGGGTTAAGGTCATGAGAGTTTCCAGACCAATTTAGAACGCTTAGCCAACTCTCTTCGAAGAATGTTAACATTTTTCTGGAGGTGTGGCGTGGAACAAGATCCTGCTGGAAAATGTCTTCTCCATCAGGAAAGTCTCTGTCAACAATGGGAAGTAAATGAATTGCCAGGATTGCCTTGTATTTGTCACTGTTCATCGTTCCCTCAACAATTATTATAATCATAAGTAAGCGCTAAACCCACAAGGTTCATCCCTCACCAATAACAAGCCATCCAGGGCCTTTAACAATAAAACTACCCCAAAACATCTTAGGTGGATGTTTTGGCGCTTGTTGAATGTGTCCATTCCGAAGAGGTTCGCCTTTGCTCCGTCTCACTACCACTGATCTGTACCCATGTACTTCAAAATGTCCCTCATCTGAAAAGATAACTTTTCTCCATTCATCTGTCGTCCATCCCTTATGATCTAATGCCCACTGCAGCCTTTATTTCTTCACAGTAGCAGTTAATAATTGTTTCTTTACCGGCTTTCTGACAGTTCTACCAACTTCTAGGAGCCTTCTTCTTCGAACAGTTGAAGAATCAACATTTACACCAGCTGAAGCTAAATCTCTCTGTAGAACTTTGCTGGTTTTCTTGGGATCCTTCACACTGTTTCTTATGATAACTTTGTCATACTGAGGTGTTGTCTTGCGTTTTCTTCCACATGTTCCTCGACGCAGCGCTCCACAGTCACCAGTGTTGCCAGCTCTCTTCAGAAATCGACTTAACAGTTGACTTTGCTAGGCTCAAGTTTTCGGCGATCTGTCTGATACTCAAATCAGCATATTTTCTAAGAGCTCCAATACTTGTACGCTTCCTAGGTGTAACATCCTTTATGAATTTCAGCAGTAATCGTGAACTGAAGGGGAGAAATTGGCAAAAACCACATTCACTCATGGAGCACGCTTGCAGGAATAGCCTCACAGAACAACAGCTGTTGTAGCACTGACGAGAGTGGCAGGGTAACACCACAGTTGGATGATTGCCAGAAGTCGGTAGCAAACTCTTCTGAAAAGAAAAGAACCCATACTACATTAATTAAGCCAAAGACTAAGACATATTATGAGATAATCACAAAATTTATTCCTGTCACAGCAGCTCTGTATAACCCCAGTGGGTTTAGCGCTTGGTTTTGATGATAATATTAATATTCATGTCCCAATTAATTTGCACACTACTGTAGGTGTTTGAGGTCTGGCCAGATATTGTGGGTACTACAAAATTGTGTTCAGTTTCCCCAGTACCATACTTCCTAACCTAGACGCTCTCATGGACCCAGGTCCAGGATGAATCTAACCATCTTATTCTGGGTAAATTGTAGATTGTTTTTCATTTGTTTTTGTTAGAGCAGAGTACCATAAAGACAAGAATAATTTACATGACATGTATAGGAGCTAGACATCGGGTTCTGCGAGCCTCAGTAGGTAGGCATTGTGCCTATCTGTTGAGGAACTTTAACCTGGCATTTGTTTAAAAAAAAATTGGTCCATCACTTCTGCTGACGCGCTGGGATCAAAGAATATACCAAGATATTTCACTAAAAGTACTATTGTAATGTTCCTCGATACACACTACATTATAAGTATTTACGCTTTTCAGCTTATATTCTCACATGTTATCGGCTGTAGTTTTTTTACATAGCATGCTAAAAGTAGTGTGGAAACTTTATTTAGTCACGCAAGTTCCACAGGGTAAGTGAGCCGTTAGGAGCCTTAAATATACCATGGATCGGCCCTCGGAGTTCATAAACCCACACACCCAACCAAAACAAGCATACACATTCAATAAATAACAAAAAAGGCACAATACCGTGACTGGAACAATACACACACAACCCGCATATATAAAAGAGAGGAGCTTACGACGACGTTTCGGCCCGACTTTGTCTCTGTTGATGCTTTCCTCTCCCATTACATTGTTAAATGCTCTAAACTTCAGAACACCCGTGACTTAACCTGATTCCTTCCCCTTTCATCTCTTTCCCCTTCTCTCCTTTTTTTTCCTATGGGTTTTCCTTTCTTTCTTTCTTTTGCCTTGTATTTTTTCGCCTTTCCTCCCTCTGTGTTCTCGTCCCACCCTTGCGGGCCGCTAGCCTCATTGCAGTGCTCCTTTCCTAGAATATGACTGTCTCTACTACCACTATTACTACTACCACCACTTCCACTACTACCTCCATTATTACCATACTCTCTTGTACCCTTCCCTGTCTGCCTGCCTATAAATACCCCTTCCACCTGTCCTGTGTGTTAGTGTGACTTTGTAAATGGTCCAAGTCGGGTCGAAACGTCTTCGAACGAACGAGCGAACGAGTTCAGGTAAGATCCCAATGGGATGAGCGGGGAAGACGGGACAGACGAAGAGTAGCACTGGAGAGGAGTGTTCTTAGTCGTAGAGATAGAGCCAGGGCTTAACCCAGCAGCTGAGGCGATCGTGGGATAGAGCAGGAGAGATCAGGACTTGGCTGGCGATATGGGCGATGTGGGCAAGCTGTGCAGGCTGCATCATGGTGGTGGATGTGTAGAACTGGTCGGTAAATGGTTGCTGGAGATCGGCGGGAGGAGGGGGAGGCATGCTTCAATATGATTGGTCGTTAAGTATGCAGAGAGGAGACAGGATCATCGGTGATTGGTGGATAGAAATCTTCATATCTGTGTTCTTGTTTAGTTTTACGTTCTTGTCGTAGAACCATTTTGAAGTCTTCTGAAAGCTGGTTTTGATAATACAGTAAGTTTGATCAAGGTTTTGTCTTTTTCTAAGTCTTCAATTAGTGCTGTTTCAGTGTGGTGAGGGCAGCCAGGAGCAACAGTGTACTTCATACTACCATGACGCATGCAATAGACGGCCTGAGGTGCATATAGCGTCGGGGTGTGAGGATTATATGTGTAGAAAGTGAGGGGTTCAGTTGGTCTGAATATTGTTTCCTCTTCCATTTCTTCAGGTCTTGGAATATCTTGAGGTGGATTTTCAGGAGGGAGTGTCTTGGCTTTCTTTGCTTTTGGTGGTTGAGTTGGAGAAGGAGCAGGTGGTTCGTTAGTAGTAGCAGAGGAGATGGAAGACACAGATGGGTCAGGTAAGGTTGCTGATTGGTCCACAGCGGTGGTGATGTTGGAAGTAGCTGATTGGCTGTTTCTTGGAGATGGAATTTCAGGTGTTGTGACATTGCCAAAATCTTTGGTGAGCTTCATGATGTCGGCAGATGGTGCAGAGTCTGGAAAAGTAAAGTTTGGCATATTATTCAATCGGAAGAGCTCGTTAATAACAGTGTTGAAGGAACCTGGTATCGCCATATTATGCATGTGTGCATATAGCATACAGTAATGAATTTTCGTAGGTTCACAAGCTGGTGGAGCGGTGGTGGAGGGTTGGGTAGCTTTTAAAAGTTTTGTAGTGTCGTCCTGGAGTTTGGTGATGGCAGCATAAGTAGGTGACTTGGAAGGTGTCTTCTTCTGTTCTGCTTCCTGGTTTTTTTTCAGAATTTCTCGACGAGTGGGGCACTTTGCCGCGAGAGTATGATCATTGTTTTTGCAGTTGAGACACTTAAGTGGGGCAGTAGAAGTGCAAGTCTTGAAATCGTGGCCTTCAGACCCGCAGGTAGAGCAGAACTTTTTGTTTTTTTGTGGGGCAGTCTTTTGTAGAGTGTAGGTAAGAGTAGCAACTCCAGCATTGAGTAATATGATGGTACCTCTCAGCTTCAATATGAGAGGAGTTAATAAAGTAGTAGTATATGGCCAGGCCTTCAGCCATAGCTTGGGCAGCCATTGACACATCAGTAAAAGTGATTTTTAGCATGGAGGAGGCAGTAGGAATCTTGGTGATGCTTTCCACTGAGGCCCAGGAATTTTGTTCTTCAATGGAGGTCTTTAGGTCTACAACAGGTTGTGTGGTAATCAGTTTGTCAAGTCTTTTCAGGAATACAGTCCTCTTAGCCCGTATGGCAGGAGAGGACATGACTTTGAAGCCACGGTCTGATAGAGTGGACAAACCAGAGGAGGTTAGTAACTTTTCAGCCTCAACATCGTCTTCACATACAACAATGAAGGTTTCTTGGTGTTAGGATGTTATTGATCTTTACATGTAAGTCGCCCCTGACGGCCACAGCAAGAGCAAGCTTGGATGAGTCATTAACCGTTCCACTGGAAGGTTTAATCTTGATTCTGTTGGAATAATTCATCTTGGTACAAGCTTTTAGTTGAGGTAGAGGTTCCTCTCCCCGATGGGTATGGGGATCGTATGGCCTTGGAGTTGGTGTGTTCAGAGATGTCTGGACCGAGGACGATGAACGTCGTTAGTTAGTTAGTTCAGACTCTCAGGTAAGGACCCACTAGGGGTGAGGGGGAAGTGGGGACAGAAGAAGAATAGCCGGTGAGAGGAAGAGCTGAAGGAGAAGAGAAAGAGTCAGGACTAAACCCAACAGTCTAACTACTTAGTATATGAACGTCGTCGTAAGCTCCTCTCTTTTATATATGCGGGTTGTGTGTGTGTGTATACACATTCAAGTTGGCGAAGGTAACAATTGTGTACATTTTAATTGATAGATTTATTCACCTAGGAAAGCCTAGGAAAGTTTGTACAGTTAGTAACTAATATTAGGATTATTGAGGCAACGTTAGATGTTAATAATGTAGTTCTAACACCTTAATATAGGTAGATATAAGCCCCAAATAGACGAACCTTGGGTTATGTCAGCTAGAGAGAACTGGCAGCCCACACTTGAATCTAAGCGGGAGTGGTGCTGACTCCTTCTTACCAGATCAGACTTCAAGGAGTGAACAACCGCTGCGAACAAGCAGCAACCCCCACGTGACTCAACATCTGTCCCGGGGGCACGGAGAGATATCCTGAAGTACTGAGGATATCTCACTCCATCCAGACCCAATACAGTAGGACCTTACCTCTTTTCTTCTCAGTATCTGGCCAGTTTTCTGGGGGAAACGTGTGTAGGTTTTTGTTGGGGTCCCTCGTGCGGTTGGACGCAAATTAGCAGGTACCAGCGTCCCATTGTTGAGTAAAAGTCTGGAAGCTAGTGTCTCATACAGTTTAGATATTGCTTGGAGGATATACCCTAGAGCTGGGGCTTCTGAGGTAATACAAGACACTAATACCACTTAATTTACAGATTAAGACTCTACCCTTCACATGGTGTTTGGAGGGGGTTAGCTTAGGAAGATTAGGAGCCACAGGTCCACTCCATCAAGTAAGTTAAACCCTTTCTTAATAGTGCATGAAGTGGGGAATTCTTTTTACTGCAGTTAGCTAGAAATTTGTCCCATAGCCACTTGTAAGTCTGAGAGAAGTGTCTCAGAGTGTCGGTGTCAACAGTGTTTGCTCTAAGTGCAGCTCACAAGAAGACAGTCCCAAAACAAGTTTCTACAAGTAGTAAAAAAAATCGTAATTACACAAACACGAGACCAGGAGATAGAGCTTGACCTCCACAAATACAGGTGAGCAGAGGATCAGTTTTAATGTCGGTAACAAATACAGATACGTACTACAGAATTTTTGTGCTCGCTGTAAATCTACATGATATACAAACACCTGTGTGCCCTCAAAACTTAGTTCATTCAGGTACACATAAATAGTTACATTGATCTAGGGAATTGGATCTGTGCTCCAGTTCCCTAAATTAAGCCTGAATATCTTCCATCCCCTCCCCCCCCCATAGAAGCTGTATAATCCTACGGGTTTAGCGCTTCCCCATTATAATAATAATAATGTAAAACTTCAAATTTATTTGTTAAAACTAAAAACTTACAGAACACTTTTGTGATACAGGAGCAGGAAGATGGATTGGGTGGCAGTGTGGTCGGCAGGTGTGTGGGCGGCAGCGGTGATGGTGGGTGGTGGGGAGGCTTTCAGTAGTGTGAGTGTTGCTGTGGTGTGTGATTCCATGCAGCCAGGACACCTGTCTCTGGGCGCCCAGGACCACCCGGCTCCCTACCACATCCACATCACTGCCAAGGATGACTATTACTACGGTGAGATACTGTGTGTTTCAACACCAGGGCTTCTCTTTTTACGAAAGACTAAGGTTGTTAGAAAACATAAATATCTATTAGTTATTTTGATTATATTGACGATGAAGCAGCACACGGGTCATACATCACCTCAGATGTTTTACCTTGACGGATCTTCCATATCAAAAAAAAAAAGAGTATCTTAGTGACATTGTTTTTTTTTTCTTCTTACACTATTACTATTAATATTGTTATTACTTTCACGAATATTACTGATGATAATACTGTTTTAAACACTACCTTCCCGTACCCCAAGGGGGTAAATTATTCAATCATATAAATTAATTAATTTTACATCACTTATATTTTAGCAAGATTTGGCAAGAAAATTGTGTAAGTTTTTATTAATTGGCAAATTACGAAAATACATAACTATTTTCACTTTTTCTTGGGAAAAGACGGATCTGGAGTCGAGCCCTGATGCTTTTGTTTGATCCTCAGTGACGGTTTTTGGAGAGAAAAACCGGGAATTTAAGGGCTTCATGCTACAAGCCAGAGACAGTAAGGGCCAGCGTGTGGGTCGCTTTATCAAGGTACAGAAACCAGGCAGGATCATAGACTGTTCTTCAAACGACAGCGTGAGTATAACCTATTATAGCGTGAGTATAACCTATCATAGCATGAGTATAACCTATCATAGCGTGAGTATAACCTATCATAGCGTGAGTATAACCTATCATAGCGTTTCTTTGCTGTATAACCTATCATAGCGTGAGTATAACCTATCATACGTAGTATAACTATCATGGGTGAGTATAACCTATCATAGGTGAGTATAACTATCATAGCGTTGAGTATAACCTATCATAGCGAGTATAACCTATCATAGGGGAAACCCATATGGTATAAACAGCCTATAAACCATAGCGTGAGTATAACCTATCATAGCGTGAGTATAACCTATCATAGCGTGAGTATAACCTATCATAGCGTGAGTATAACCTATCATAGCGTGAGTATAACCTATCATAGCGTGAGTATAACCTATCATAGCGTGAGTATAACCTATCATAGCGTGAGTATAACCTATCATAGCGTGAGTATAACCTATCATAGCGTGAGTATAACCTATCATAGCGTGAGTATAACTCTATCATAGTTTCTTTGCTCGTGCCTCATTCTAATTAAAATTACTTTTATATCATTGTTTACTTAACATTTTTTTAGGTGTATACAAAATACAATTTTTAGTTTTTACATTATGCAAAATTTTCAATAGGCGAAGCCCATATTATAAACAGCCATAAAACCACTTTTTTTTTTCCACCCCCATCTAACACACACAAGCATGCTGGATGCTTAATCCCTTGACACTCAAAACCTCCTCTAGCTCCTCACTCCAACCTTTCTTTGGATGACTCCTACCCCTCCTTACTTCCACTTCAAATTTATACATCCTCTTGATCATCCTATTCTGCTCTAGCCTCGCCAGATATCCAAAGTCTCTCCTCTACCATTTTAATTATACCTTTTGTAACTCCACAATGTCTTATTTTTAAGCTTCAAATTCTCTCAGGTATTCACATAACACTTTGCTTTCAAACACGGCATCTCCACTGCCTCTAACCTCCTCGTTGAATGCTTAAAGACCATGCCTCACACCCATACAATTTTGGTACTACTATACTCTGATACATTCTCACTGTCTTCACAGAAAAACTTCTTTATTTCCACAGTTATCTCAATACTCCATCCACATTTTCCCTTCATCTTTCACTGGCCCATCTGCCAACATGTATACTTCAAAAAATAATAATAAAATTACTTCCTCCAATCTGATATCGAATCTTTCATTACCTTGATCTTTTGTTACTCTCATCACCCTGCTCTTTTCCGTATTAACTGTTAAATTCCCTTCTTTTACACCCTCCAACAATCCTTTCCCCACCGTCTTCAGCTTCTCTTCAGAATCTCCTAAAAGAATTCTCATCGGCAAAAAGCAAATGTGACAGTTCGTATTTAGTATTAAATTCATTATGTTAAACACTTCGCTGTCTAACTCCTATTTTTAATTTTACTGGAAAATGTTCCCTTTATCCTACATACCCTAACCTGAGCCTTACTCTGCGTAAAAACTCATTACTACTCTTAGTATCCTATCACCTGTTTCCTACATTTGTAACATCTGCCACATTGATCCCTTAGACACCCTGTTATATACCCTTTCTAAATCCAGAAATGTGACGAGAATTTTTTACCTTTATCTAGGTATTGTTCACTTATATGCTTCAATGTAAATGTTTGGTCTTCACATACTTAGCTTTCCTAAATCCTCCTCATGCCTCAGCAATCCTACTACACCTGTATACTCACCAGGCTAATTTCCATATAATTCTTACAATCTTCTGTATCCCCTTTCTCTTATACAAAGGAGCTTTGCATATTCTCTGCCAATTCTTAGGTATCTTCACTTCTTTCATGTATATATTGAACAAACAAACCAACTACTCCTAAATTACAAATGGGCGTTCCTGCCTTACAAATTTAATAACTTTTTTCACTAAGGTATTTGAGGAGGTAGATCATGGTAATGAATATGATATTGTGTATATGGACTTCAGTAAGGCTTTTGATAGAGTCCCACATCAGAGACTATTGAGGAAAATTAAGGCACACGGAATAGGAGGAGAAATTTTTTCCTGGATAGAGGCATGGTTGACAAATAGGCAGCAGAGAGTTTGCATAAATGGGGAGAAATCAGAGTGGGGAAGCGTCACAAGTGGTGTTCCACAGGGGTCAGTATTGGGCCCCTTGTTGTTCACAATCTACATAAACGACATAGATGAGGGAATAAATAGCGACATAAGCAAGTTTGCCGATGACACCAAAATAGGCCGTCCAATTCATTCAAATGAGGACATTAGAGCACTCCAGGAAGATTTGAATAGACTGATGCAGTGGTCGGAGAAGTGGCAGATGCAGTTTAATATAGATAAATGCAAAGTTCTAAATATTGGACAGGACAATAACCATGCCACATATAAACTAAATAATGTAGATCTTAATACTACTGATTGCGAAAAGGATTTAGGAGTTCTGGTTAGCAGTAATCTAAAACCAAGACAGCAGTGCATAAGTGTTCGCAATAAAGCAAACAGAATCCTTGGCTTCATATCAAGAAGCATAAATAATAGGAGTCCTCAGGTTGTTCTTCAACTCTATATATCCTTGGTTAGGCCTCATCTAGATTATGCTGCACAGTTTTGGTCACCGTATTACAGAATGGATATAAATGCTCTGGAAAACGTACAAAGGAGGATGACTAAGTTGATTCCATGTATCAGAAATCTTCCCTATGAGGATAGACTGATAGCCCTGAATCTGCACTCTCTAGAAAGGCGTAGAATTAGGGGGGATATGATTGAGGTGTATAAATGGAAAACAGGAATAAATAAAGGGGATGTAAATAGCGTGCTAAAAATATCTTGTATTGACAGGACTCGAAGCAATGGCTTTAAGTTGGATAAATTCAGATTCAGAAGGGATATAGGAAAGCATTGGTTTGGTAATAGAGTTGTCGATGAGTGGAACAAACTCCCGAGTACAGTTATAGAGGCTAAAACGTTGTGTAGTTTTAAAAATAGGCTAGATAAATATATGAGTGGGTGCGGGTGGGTGTGAGTTGTACCTGACTAGTTTGTGCTACTAGGTCAGATGCCGTGCTCCTTCCTTAAGTGAATGTAACCTGACCTGGCTGGGTCGGGGCATTGGCTTAAGCCGGTGGGAGACTTGGACTTGCCTCGCATGGGCCAGTAGGCCTGCGCAGTGTTCCTTCTTTCTTATGTTCTTGTTCTTATTCTACCCACCGTCTCATTCACTGACTCCACATCCACCTCAGGCTTTTACTTACTCGTACGATTATTATTATAATCAAAAGGAAGCGCTAAACCTACCAGGGTCACTTACTCGTACGATATGTTAATTATCCCTGCACAGTGCATGAAATTTCCGCCCCTTTCATCAGCGTCGGACACCTTCTCAACAAACATAATCTCTCCATCTTTCAAGTACTTTCACCTTCCCATCTATTCCTTATTCTACATAAAATTTGCTAATAAAGGCTCATCTATTCTCTCATTGGCTCTCCTTTTGCACTCCTTCTCCACTCCCTAAGCCACTTTTCTCTCTCCATATATTTTGCCTTTCGTATATATTTTTTACACAGTAAAAAGCACTCCCTATGTTAACTACTTCTCACTGCCCTCTTAACTTTATTCCACCAATCATTCCTCTCTTCCTTCCCAAGCACCCACCCTTCTATAATCACAAACTTGTTGCACACTAACACTACATTTTTATATCTACCCCATGTGTTGTTGATCTCTACCTGTACTCACTCTAGTCCATCTTCCGGCCAATAGCTGCTTACATTTTTCTGTTTCCTTATTTATTTCATTCAGTTTCACCTCTCATATCCAAAGATGCCATTCTCATTTTACTCCATCTCCCTCTTTCTTTTACTGTAGCTTTCACTTGATAATGATTCTGAAATGTCAGTCGCTCGTCTATAAATATGATTACTTACGATGTGTTTTCCAGGGTGCGGTGCAGCACAAGAACAGTGACCCCAAGACACAAGTGACAGCTAGTTGGGTTCCTGAGGACTTCAAAGGCCAGGTGCAATTCAGGTAATATATTCAAAAGGGCTAAGGAGGAGTTGGTGAGGTGGGTTGGGTATTTAGAGAGGGTGGAACAGAATATAATGACTAACAGGGTATTTCAGTCTGGGGTGGAAAAGAGGGTTAGGGATCATTCCAGGAAGAGTTGGTGGGAGTGGGTAAAAAAAAAGACTTGTGTTAGATCGAATTGAGGGGGACAAGTGAATTTTATGACTTTACATGCTGTTAGAGTGTAAGCATGGTAATATGAAAGGAATTAATCAGAGAAACCATTTAGTTTTACTAGAGTCCTCGAGGTGGGAAGCAGAGTGCATGCACTCCAAGGAGGGGTGACGCTGTTGCAGTTCGGAGGGTCGTATGAATTGTGATGCCAACATAATTCTGGCAAGACAGCGATTGAATGAATGGTATATGCATTTATTTATGGTGACTCAAAATTATAAGGAAACACATTCACCATCACTTTCAATAGCTGTTTTGTCAGAAGTGAGCGGATATCAGTTAAATATTTCTCCGAACCACAACCCTACACCATCTTCAGAGTGCAGGCACTGTATTTCCCATCTCTAGGAATCAAGTCCGGTTCACCGGTTTCCCCGAACCCCTTCACAAATGTTACTTTGTTTACATTTCAACAGCATATGAATGTTGCATTGTAGTACGTCTTTGTATTAATTGATTGTCGTCTAAGGCCGCTCCACTCCAATTTAGCCCCGAAGACGACCAATTCATTTCGACGGTTATTGTCACCTGTCTTCACCAAATTTCCATTATGGCGTCCTCTTACCGCTGAGAGGCGGTGAGGAGCTTGGAAGTCCAAGCCGCTCGCACACAAAACCTCCTTAACCCCCTCCCTCCCTCCAACCTTTCCTAGGTCGACCCCTACCCCGCCTTCCCTCCACTACAGATTTATACACTCTCGAAGTCATTCTACTTTGTTTCATCCTCTCTACATGTCCAAACCATCTCAACAACCCCTCCTCAGCCCTCTGGTAATCCCGCACCTCCTCCTAATTTCCACACTACGAATTCGCTGCATTATATTCACACCACACATTGATCTCAGACATGACATCTCCATTGCCTCCAGCCTTTCCTTGTTGCAACATTCACCACCCATGCTTCACACCCATATAAGAGTGTTGGTATAACTATACTCTCATACATTCCCCTCTTTGCTTCCACGGACAAAGTTCTTTGTCTCCACAGACTCCTAAGTGCACCACTTACCCTTTTACCCTCAGCAATTCTATGATTCACCTCATCCTTCATAGACCCATCTGCTGACACGTCCACTCCTAAATATCTGAATACATTCACCTCCTCCATACTCTCTCCCTCCAATCTGATATCCAATCTTTCATCACCTAATCTTTTTGTTATCCTCATCACCTTACTCTTTCCTATATTCATTTTCAATTTCCTTCTTTTACATACCCTACCAAACTCATCCACCAACCTCTGCAACTTCTCTTCAGAATCTCCCAAAAGCACAGTGTCATCAGCAAAAAGCAGCTGTGACAACTCCCACTTTGTGTTAGATTCTTTCTCTTTTAACCCCACACTTCTTGCCAACACCCTCGCATTCACCTCTCTTACAACCCCATCTATAAATATTTTGAACAGCCATGGTGACATAACACATCCTTGTGTAAGGCCTACTTTTACTGGGAAATATTTTCCCTCTCTCCTACATACTCTAACCTGAGCCTCACTATCCTTGTATAAACTCTTCACTGCTTTCAGTAACCTACCTCCTATTCCATACACCTGCAACATCTGCCACATAGCCCCCCTATCCACCCTGTCATACGCCTTTTCCAAATCCATAAATGCCACTAAAACTTCTTTACCCTTATCTAAATACTGTTCACCTATATGTTTCACTGTAAACACTTGGTCTACACCCCCCCTACCTTTCCTAAAACTTCCTTGTTCATCTGCTATCCTACTCTCCGTCTTGCTCTTAATTCTTTCAATAATAACTCTACCATACACTTTACCAGGTATACTCAACAGACTTATTCCCTATAATTTTTGCACTTTCTTTTGTCCCTTTGCCTTTATACAAAGGAAATATATATATATATATATATATATATATATATATATATATATATATATATATATATATATATATATATATATATATATATATATATAACTAGTTTCAATTTATATATGGTGACATATTTGATGTTTTCAGGGCGACTGTGGTAGAGTCCTACATGACTTACTGGATGGACGTGCTGTCTCAGCCATTCACCGTCTAGCAACATGGATGGGCCTGCTGCCTTCTGACCATCTCACTGTCTAGCAACATGGATGAGCCTGCTGTCTGAAACACTCACCGTCTGGATACCTAAATGAACCGTGCTGCCACTAGGATGGATGTCCTCTATGACCCCCTTCATCATTTAATATGGTGAGGCCGACATCTACACAGCCCAGTAACACTCAAGCTTCCTCTACGTTAGACACACCGGTATTGAAAGTTTGAAGCTGATCAGAAGTAGCATTGTTAAGTTATCGCATGGCAAATTTAAAGGGAAAAAAATCAGATAATCACTATATGTATCCTTTCCAGGGGTACCTAATTTACAGATAATATTACTGTATTTGATGTTATAGGTGTGCTTAGTTAATATGTGTTATTTGTGTCACATTCGCCAATTATTTTTTTACCTTTGTTGTCGAAATATTTTATCAAGTTTTGGCATAAAAATTATACGTAATGCTCACTTGTGTTAAGTCACTGCAGCACAGTACTGTACATCTACACTAGGTCACTGCAGTACAGCAGCACAGTACTGTACATCTACACTAGGTCACTGCAGTACAGCAGCACAGTACTGTACATCTACACTAGGTCACTGCAGTACAGCAGCACAGTACTGTACATCTACACTTCGCTTACTTCATCTTCGATCAACATTGATGTCTGCAAGATTGTAGTTCATCTTTGTATTCGAGATAAAGCATACAGCGCAGGCGAAGTGTTTCATTAATAAAGATTGCTAGTGTTGCAAATGTTTCTTACTTATAAACTTATCGGTATTGTATACCATTTATTACATGATCCTTGTCTAACACTGAAAGATAATGGTACCTCGGTACAAGGAATGTCTTCAGCAATTCTCCTGTTAGCAAATGTTTAACATGACCCATTCCCACTTGTGAGTCCAGCTCACCTGTGTAATGGGATTACACTTGCCCTATTCGACAATAAATCCAAGCCTAGTCTACGGCCGTATCACTTCACCTACGCTACCATTCTACTGCACGATATCTAACGAAGTAAGGCAAGATAAATAATAACACCTGTGATCTCGTCTGCAATCTGCTACGACTCACCTTCACGTAAATAAGCCTCTGTTAGTCCTAAGGTGATAGAATGATTACATCAAACTCCATCTAAACTTCGTCTTCCATCATTGCCGATGTCTCCAGGATTCTGATTCATCTCTGTATTCGACTGATGAAGTCTGCAGTGGAGGCGAAACTTTTCGTCAATAAAGATTTCTAGTGTTGAAAACCTGTTGACTGGCAGTGAACAGGTTACATGATGCTTTAATGACCCTCGCGTAGTAAATAGTTTGTAAGATGCAAACTATCATATATGATACAATTTGTATCTTAGAAATTACGCGAGGGTCATTAAAGAATCATGTAACCTGTTCACTGCCAGCCAACAGTACTTAATCCCTAAAGTAGGGAGTAAAGTGAACCGTTTATGTATATACACTGAGAGACACGTTCATAAGGACGAAAGAAAGCACTGCAGCAGGCTTACTGGCATATGGTATGCAGATCCAATTCACACCAACCCACACCCAAAAATGTACCAGTCCAACCTATATTTAACAAACCGGCCGCATCCCACCGAGGCAGGGTGGCCCAAAAAGAAAAACAAAAGTTTCTCTTTTTTTTTATTTATAAACACATCGGCCGATTCCCACCAAGGCAGGGTGGCCCGAAAAAGAAAAACTTTCATCATCATTCACTCCATCACTGTCTTGCCAGAGGGGTGCTTTACACTTCAGTTATAAAACTGCAACATTAACACCCCTCCTTCAGAGTGCAGACACTGTACTTCCCATCTCCAGGACTCAAGTCCGGCCTGCCGGTTTCCCTGAATCCCTTCATAAATGTTTCTTTGCTCACACTCCAACAGCACGTCAAGTATTAAAAACCATTTGTCTCCATTTACTCCTATCAAATACGCTCACACATGCTTGCTGGAAGTCCAAGCCCCTCGCACACAAAACCTCCTTTATCCCCTCCCCCAACTTTTCCTAGGCCGACCCCTACCCCGCCTTCCCTCCACTACAGATTTATACACTCTCGAAGTCATTCTGTCTCGTTCCATTCTCTCTACATGTCCGAACCACCTCAACAACCCCTCCTCAGCTCTCTGTATAATAGTTTTGGTAATCCCGCACCTCCTCCTAATTTCCAAACTCCGAATTCTCTGCATTATATTCACACCACACATTGACCTCAGACATGACATCTCCACTGCCTCCAGCCTTCTCCTCGTTGCAACATTCATCACCCATGCTTCACACCCATATAAGAGTGTTGGTATAACTATACACTCATACATTCCCCTCTTTACTTCCACGGACAAAGTTCTTTGTCTCCACAGACTCCGAAGTGCTCCACTCACCCTTTTCCCCTCATCAATTCTATGATTCACCTCATCCTTCATAGACCCATCCGCTGACATGTCCACTCCCAAATATCTGAATACATTCACCTCCTCCATACTCTCTCCCTCCAATCTGATATCCAATCTTTCGTCACCTAATCTTTTTGTTATCCTCATCACCTTACTCTTTCCTATATTCACTTTCAATTTTCTTCTTTTACACACCCTACCAAATTCATCCACCAACCTCTGCAACTTCTCTTCAGAATCTCCCAAAAGCACAGTGTCATCAGCAAAAAGCAACTGTGACAACTCCCACTTTGTATTTGATTCTTTATCTTTTAACCCCACACCTCTTGCCAAGACCCCCGCATTCACTTCTCTTACAACCCCATCTATAAATATATTGAACAACCACGGTGACATCACACATCCTTGTCTAAGGCCCACTTTTACTGGGAAATAGTCCCCCTCCCTCCTACACACTCTAACCTGAGCCTCACTGTCCTCATAAAAACTCTTCACTGCTTTCAGTAACCTACCTCCTATTCCATACACCTGCAACATCTGCCACATTGCTTCCCTATCCACCCTATCATACGCCTTTTCCAAATCCATAAATGCCACAAAAACCTCTTTACCCTTATCCAAATACTGTTCACCCATATGTTTCACTGCAAACACTTGGTCTACACACCCCCTACCTTTCCTAAAGCCCCCTTGTTCATCTGCTATTCTGCTTTCTGTCTCACTCTTAATTCTTTCAATAATAACTCTACCATACACTTTACCAGGTACACTCAACAGACTTATTCCCCTATAATTTTTGCACTCTCTTTTGTCCCCTTTGCCTTTATACAAAGGAACAATACACGCTCTCTGCCAATCCCTAGGTACCTTACCCTCTTCCATACATTTATTAAATAATAGCACCAACCACTCCAAAACTATATCCCCACCTGCTTTTAAAATTTCTATCTTTATCCCATCAATCCCAGCTGCCTTACCCCTTTCATTCTACCCACTGCCTCACGAACTTCCCCCACACTCACAAATGGCTCTTCCATACTCCTACAAGATGTTATTCCTCCTTGCCCTATACATGAAATCACAGCTTCCCTGTCTTCATCAACATTTAACAACTCCTCAAAATATTCCCTCCATCTTCCGGATACCTCTAACTCTCCATTTAATAACTCTCCTCTCCTATTTTTAACTGTCAAATCCATTTGTTCCCTAGGCTTCCTCAACTTATTAATCTCACTCCAAAACTTTTTCTTATTTTCAACAAAATTTGTTGATAACATCTCACCCACTCTCTCATTTGCTCTCTTTTTACATTGCTTCACCACTCTCTTAACCTCTCTTTTTCTCTCCATATACTCTTCCCTCCTTGCATCACTTCTACTTTGTAAAAACCTCTCATATGCTAACTTTTTCTCCCTTACTACTCTCTTTACATCATCATTCCACCAATCGCTCTTCTTCCATCCCGCACCCACTCGCCTGTAACCACAAACTTCTGCTGAACACTCTAACACTACATTTTTAAATCTACCCCATACATCATCGACCCCATTGCCTACACTCTCACTAGCCCATCTATCCTCCAATAGTTGTTTATATCTTACCCTAACTGCCTCCTCTTTTAGTTTATAAACCTTCACCTCTCTCTTACCATCTACCTTTTACTCCCACTTTAGCTACAACTAAAAAGTGATCTGATATATCTGTGGCCCCTCTATAAACATGTACATCCTGAAGTCTACTCAACAGTCTTTTATCTACCAATACGTAGTCCAACAAACTACTGTCATTACGCACTACATCATATCTTGTATACTTATTTATCCTCTTTTTCTTAAAATATGTAGTACCTATAACTAAACCCCTTTCTATACAAAGTTCAATCAAAGGGCTCCCATTATCATTTACAACTGGCACCCCAAACTTACCTACCACACCCTCTCTACATGTTTCTCCTACTTTAGCATTTATGTCCCCTACCACAATTACTCTCTTTTTAACATTAGTAATGTATACAGGAGAAAGGGTTACTAGCTCCTTGCTGCTGGCATTTTAGTCGCCTTTTACGACACGCATGGTTTACAGAGGAAGAATTCTGTTCCACTTCCCCATGGAGATAAGAGGAAATGAACAAGAACTAGTAAGAAAATAGAAGAAAACCAGAGGGGTGTGTATATATACATGCTTGTACATGCATGTGTAGTGTGACCTAAGTGTAAGTAGAAGTAGCAAGATGTACCTGAAATCTTGCATGTATATGAGACAGAAAAAAGACAACAGCAATTCTACCATCGTGTAAAACAATTACAGGCTTTCGTTTTACACTCACTTATCAGGACGGTAGTACCTCCCTGGGCGGTTGCTGTCTATCAACCTACTACATAGGATGGATATATATATATATATATATATATATATATATATATATATATATATATATATATATATATATAACCTGTGTGCTTTGCAAAATGTTCCTAAAATCTATTGCAAATATACTACTGAATACTTATTATTTATTTATTAATGTATAATTACCTTGCTGACAACATATCCAGTGATCAGGTACCATTGATAATAGTAAGAGAATAGTGAGTCACTCAATTACAACCCGCTTAGACTAACTCAGATTTTAAACAGTAATAATGCACGGCATCTCTCCATGACAAGAAAATATCGTAACATTGTGTCCAAATTCCGAAGTAACTGTTAGTTACTGTATATCTCACGATACACTTTAACTGTTAGTTATTGTGTATCTCACGATACACAGTAACTGTTAGTTACAGTGTATCTCACGATACACAGTAACTGTTAGTTACAGTGTATCTCACGATACACAGTAACTGTTAGTTACTGTGTATTTCACGATACACATATACACGATACACAGATTGCTCTACCTGCTTTCCTGTCTTCATGCATTGCATCCAGAGGGCTTGTAGCAGCGATTCTCCCTGAACATCTTAGGGACAAGATTGGAATCCATGACCAAAAGTTCGTCGACGGAGCCAGGATCTGGGATAATCTAACAGGCTCTGAAACCAGGCCTGCTCCCCCTAACAACTACAAACAGTCGCACTGGGATGGCCCAATAGTAAGAATATAGCCTCAGCAATGCTTCAGAGTGTGTCAGGGAAGGATAGAGCCCGCCTCCTTGCAGTGAGAGCTCCTCATGCAGGGGACTTTCTGTTGGCTGTACCCAACTCCAGCCTTGGCACACCCCTGGACCCACAAACCATCCGCATTGGTGTTGCCCTTCGACTTGCCGCCCCTATTCTCACCGAACACAGGTGTATTTGTGGCAGTGAAGCAGCAGACCGATTCGGGTACCATGATCTTGTGTGTCGTAAATCCGAGGGAAAGATTGCAAGACATGAAGAGGTTAATAACATTATCAAGAGGAGCCTCACAACAGCCGGATGCCCAGCAGTAAGGGAGCCACCCCAACTATGCAGATCTGATGGCAGCCAAAAGGGTCCAGATGGTATCACCCTTCAAGCCTGGACAGATGGCAAGCAGGTGGTGTGGGATTACACATGTGCATCTACCTTGGCTGATACCTATCTCCAATACACCAGGAAGGAAGGAGGGGCAGCTGCCACCTTCAGGGAGTCTCAAAAGTCGAGAAAATATGGAGAACTTGCCCATCATTATATGTTTGTTCCCATAGGCTCAGAGACCCTTGACTCATGGGGAAAGAGTGCATCTAAGTTCCTCAAGGAGCTGAGCAAAATACTCAACAGGGTAACTAGGGATCCCAGGGCGGCCAGTTTTCTGTTCCAGCGACTCAGCGCTACTGTTCAGAGGGGTAATGCATGCTGTATTCTGGGCACGCGCCCCAGCTCGGAGGAGCTGGGTGAGATTTTCGCATTATAATCAGTGACAAACATGTAACAATATGTACTAGACATGTATCTCTCACACCTCGTGTACTGTATATGCCATCTTTATATCAACAATGTATCTCTTAAATCTTTTGTACCATATTATGTAATAATAGCTAAGCTAATTTTATTCTCCTCCCCGTTTGGTGTACTAGCCTCAACAAGCAGTATTTTATATTATTGTAACCACGAACGAGTGGTATTGATCAATAACACTGCGACTAGTCAAGGATTCGAACCCATATTGTTTTGCCCGCCTCATGGTGAACGAAAACCCCATGATGCTCTAACCCACAGGTCCACCAAATCCTACAAGAATCAAGCACCCAGCAGAGCTAGGAGTGTTACCTTGATCCGAGGACATACGGTGGTGTGGGTGCCTCTGAGCTAATTTCATTCTCCCCCTCTTGTAGGATTTGGTGGGCCTGTGGGTTAGAGCGTCATGTGGTTTTCGCTCACCATGAGGCGGGCCAAAACAACATGGTTTCGAATCCTTGGCTAGTTGCAGTGTTATTTTATTGATCAATACCACTCGTTCGTGGTTACAATAATATATATATATATATATATATATATATATATATATATATATATATATATATATATATATATATATATGCTAGGAATTCGCAAGAGCAGGCGAAATATTCACAAACACTGATCTCTGGCCGACGGAGACTCGAACCTACGAACCTCATGACAAGGTACGCAGTGCTTTACCGACCGTACCACACTGGTCCAATACCTTGGCATCCAGCTCGCTAGACGTTTTTCCCAAGGCAGCCAGCTTTCGGGGGGGGGGGGGGGGGGGGGGGGGGGGGGGGGGGGGGGGGGGGGGGGGGGGGGGGGGGGGGGGGGGGGTTTTGTACATATTATGTAATAATAGCTAAGCTAATTTATTCTCCTCCCCTTGGTGTACTAGCCTCAACAAGCAGTATTTTATATTATTGTAACCACGAACGAGGTATTGACAATAACACTGCGATAGTCGATTCGAACCATATTGTTTGCCCGCCTCATGGTGAACGAAAACCCTGATGCTCTAACCAGGTCACAAACCTACAAGAATCAAGCTACCCAGGCTAGACCGTACCACACTGGTCCTAGCCTTTCATCCCTTTGTCAGGGACCGTGTATGTCCAAGGCGGCCACTTTCAGGCAGTGAAGCTACACTTTTCATTCATCCCCTCATATGAAAACTAGAGATTTTGTACAATGCTAGGAATTCCAAGAGCAGGCGAAATATTCACAAACATGATCTCTGGCGAGGAGACTCGAACCTGTCGAACCTCATGAGCAAGGTGCAGTGCTTTCCGACCGTACCACACTGGTCCAATACCTGGCATCCAGCTTCGCTAGACGTTATCCAAGGAGCCAGCTTTCAGGCAGGAAGGCTTACAGCTTTCATCTCATCCCTGCATGCATCGACAAACTAGAGATTTTTACATATGCTAGGAATTCGCAAGAGCAGGCGAAATATTCACAAACACTGATCTCTGGCCGACGGAGACTCGAACCTACGAACCTCATGACAAGGTCGCAGTGCTTTACCGACCGTACCACACTGGTCCAATACCTTGGCATCCAGCTCGCTAGACGTTATTCCAAGGCAGCCAGCTTTCAGGCAGGAAGGCTTACAGCTTTTCATCTCATCCCCTGCATGCATCGACACAACTAGAGATTTTTACAATGCTAGGAATTCGCAAGAGCAGGCGAAATATTCACAAACACTGATCTCTGGCCGACGGAGACTCGAACCTACGAACCTCATGACAAGGTACGCAGTGCTTTACCGACCTACCACACTGGTCCAATACCTTGGCATCCAGCTTTCGCTAGACGTTATTCCAAGGCAGCCAGCTTTCAGGCAGGAAGGCTTACAGCTTTTCATCTCATCCCCTGCATGCATCGACACAACTAGAGATTTTTACAATGCTAGGAATTCGCAAGAGCAGGCGAAATATTCACAAACACTGATCTCTGGCCGACGGAGACTCGAACCTACGAACCTCATGACAAGGTACGCAGTGCTTTACCGACCGTACCACACTGGTCCAATACCTTGGCATCCAGCTTTCGCTAGACGTTATTCCAAGGCAGCCAGCTTTCAGGCAGGAAGGCTTACAGCTTTTCATCTCATCCCCTGCATGCATCGACACAACTAGAGATTTTTACAATGCTAGGAATTCGCAAGAGCAGGCGAAATATTCACAAACACTGATCTCTGGCCGACGGAGACTCGAACCTACGAACCTCATGACAAGGTACGCAGTGCTTTACCGACCGTACCACACTGGTCCAAACCTTGGCATCCAGCTTTCGCTAGACGTTATTCCAAGGCAGCCAGCTTTCAGGCAGGAAGGCTTACAGCTTTTCATCTCATCCCCTGCATGCATCGACACAACTAGAGATTTTTACAATGCTAGGAATTCGCAAGAGCAGGCGAAATATTCACAAACACTGATCTCTGGCCGACGGAGACTCGAACCTACGAACCTCATGACAAGGTACGCAGTGCTTTACCGACCGTACCACACTGGTCCAATACCTTGGCATCCAGCTTTCGCTAGACGTTATTCCAAGGCAGCCAGCTTTCAGGCAGGAAGGCTTACAGCTTTTCATTCATCCCCTGCATGCATCGACACAACTAGGATTTTTACAATGCTAGGAATTCGCAAGAGCAGGCGAAATATTCACAAACACTGATCTCTGGCGACGGAGACCAACCTACGAACCTCATGACAAGGTCGCAGTGCTTTACCGCCGTACCACACTGGTCCAATACCTTGGCATCCAGCTTCGCTAGACGTTATTCCAAGGCAGAGCTTTCAGCTTTCAGGCAGGAAGGCTTACAGCTTTTCATCTCATCCCCTGCATGCATCGACACAACTAGAGATTTTTACAATGCTAGGAATTCCAAGAGCAGGCGAAATATTCACAAACACTGATCTCTGGCCGACGGAGACTCGAACCTACGAACCTCATGACAAGGTACGCAGTGCTTTACCTGACACGTACCAACTGGTCCATACCTGGCATCCAGCTGCTAGACGTTATTCCAAGGCAGCCAGCTTTCAGGCAGGAAGGCTTACAGCTTTTCATCTCATCCCCTGCATGCATCGATCACAACTAGAGATTTTTACAATGCTAGGAATTCGCAAGAGCAGGCGAAATATTCACAAACACTGATCTCTGGCCGACGGAGACTCGAACCTACGAACCTCATGACAAGGTACGCAGTGCTTTACCGACCGTACACACTGGTCCAACCTTGGCATCCAGCTTCGCTAGACGTTATTCCAAGGCAGCCAGCTTTCAGGCAGGAAGGCTTACAGCTTTTCATTTTTTTTTTTTTTTTTTTTTTTTTTTTTTTTTCCCCCCCCCCCCCCCCCCCCCCCCCCCCCCCCCCCCCCCCCCCCCCCCCCAAAGGGAGCCAGCTTTCAGGCAGGAAGGCTTACAGCTTTTCATCTCATCCCCTGCATGCATCGACACAACTAGAGATTTTTACAATGCTAGGAATTCGCAAGAGCAGGCGAAATATTCACAAACACTGATCTCTGGCCGACGGAGACTCGAACCTACGAACCTCATGACAAGGCACGCAGTGCTTTACCGACCGTACCACACTGGTCCAATACCTTTGGGGGGGGGGGGGGGGGGGGGGGGGGGGGGGGGGGGGGGGGGGGGGGGGGCTTTCAGGCAGGAAGGCTTACAGCTTTTCATCTCATCCCCTGCATGCATCGACACAACTAGAGATTTTTACAATGCTAGGAATTCGCAAGAGCAGGCGAAATATTCACAAACACTGATCTCTGGCCGACGGAGACTCAGACCTAGAACCTCATGACAAGGTACGCAGTGCTTACCGACCTGCACCACCTGGTCCAATACCTTGGCATCCAGCTTTGCTAGAGTATTCCAAGGCAGCCAGCTTTCAGGCAGGAAGGCTTACAGCTTTTCATCTCATCCCCTGCATGCATCGACACAACTAGAGATTTTTACAATGCTAGGAATTGCAAGAGCAGGCGAAATATTCACAAACACTGATCTTTTTTTTTTTTTTTTTTTTTCCCCCCCCCCCCCCCCCCCCCCCCCCCCCCCCGCTTTCAGGCAGGAAGGCTTCAGCTTTTCATTCATCCCGATGCATCCAACTAGAGATTTTACAATGCTAGGAATTCGAAAGCAGGCGAAATATTCACAAACACTGATCTCTGCCGACGGAGACTCGAACCTACGAACCTCATGACAAGGTGAGTGCTTTACCGCGTACCCTGTCAATACCTTGGCTCCAGCTTTCGCAGAGTATTCCAAGGCAGCCAGCTTCAGGCAGGAAGGCTTACAGCTTTTCATCTCATCCCCTGCATGCATCGACACAACTAGAGATTTTTACAATGCTAGGAATTCAAGAGCAGGCGAAATATTCACAAACACTGATCTCTGGCCGACGGAGACTCGAACCTCATGTTAATCTCATGACAAGGTACGCAGTACCTTGTCGATGCATGCAGGGGATGAGATGAAAAGCTGTAAGGCTTCCTGCCTGAAAGCTGGCTGCCTTGGAATAACGTCTAGCGAAAGCTGGATGCCAAGGTTTGGACCAGTGTGGTACGGTCGGTAAAGCACTGCGTACCTTGTCATGAGGTTCAGGTTCGAGTCTCCGTCGGCCAGAGATCAGTGTTTGTGAATATTTGCCTGCTCTTGCGAATTCCTAGCATTGTAAAAATCTCTAGTTGTGTCGATGCATGCAGGGGATGAGATGAAAGCTGTAAGCCTTCCTGCCTGGAAAGCTGGCTGCCTTGGAATAACGTCTAGCGAAAGCTGGATGCCAAGGTATTGGACCAGTGTGGTAGTCGGTAAAGCACTGCGTACCTTGTCATGAGGTTCGTAGGTTCGAGTCTCCGTCGGCCAGAGATCAGTGTTTGTGAATATTTCGCCTGCTCTTGCGAATTCCTAGCATTGTAAAAATCTCTAGTTGTGTCGATGCATGCAGGGGATGAGATGAAAAGCTGTAAGCCTTCCTGCCTGAAAGCTGGCTGCCTTGGAATAACGTCTAGCGAAAGCTGGATGCCAAGGTATTGGACCAGTGTGGTACGGTCGGTAAAGCACTGCGTACCTTGTCATGAGGTTCGTAGGTTCGAGTCTCCGTCGGCCAGAGATCAGTGTTTGTGAATATTTCGCCTGCTCTTGCGAATTCCTAGCATTGTAAAATCTCTAGTTGTGTCGATGCATGCAGGGGATGAGATGAAAAGCTGTAAGCCTTCCTGCCTGAAAGCTGGCTGCCTTGGAATAACGTCTAGCGAAAGCTGGATGCCAAGGTATTGGACCAGTGTGGTACGGTCGGTAAAGCACTGCGACCTTGGTCTTGAGGTTCGTAGGTTCGAGTCTCCGTCGGCAGAGATCCATGTTTTATATATATATATATATATATATATATATATATATATATATATATATATATATATGATATTGCACGCAATGAACGTAGTTTGTTAGATTATGTATTGGTGGTTAAATGGTATATATCGGATCGTTATTTACTTAGAGTATGAGGTAGATGGGGCAAAATGAAAATGGCAACAGCAAGTAAGAGAGAGGTAAAAGTGTATAAACTAAGGGAGGAGGAAGTTAGGGTGAGATATAAGCAACTATTGGCAGAAAGGTGGGCTAGTGCAAGTAGGAGTAGTGGGGGGGTTGAAGAGAGTTGGTATAGTTTTAATAAGGCATTGTTTGAATGTGGGGCAGAAGTGTGTGGCTATTGGAGGGTGGGTGCAGGAGGGAAGAGAAGTGATTGGTGGAATGATGAGGTAAAGGGTGTGATAAACGAGAAAAAGGTCGCTTATGAGAGGTTTTTACAAAACAAGCAATATAAGAAGGGTGGACTATATGGAAAGTAAAAGAGAGGTGAAGAGAGTGGTTGGGGGACTGCAAAACGATAGCAAATGATAGAGTGGGTGAGGTACTGTCAACAAATTTTGCTGAGAATAAGAAAAAAATTGAAGCAAGATAAATAGGTTAAGAAAGCCTAGGGGAACGAATGGATTTGACAGTTAAAAACAGAATAGAGGAGTTAGTAGAAGGGGAGTTGGAAGTATAGGGAAGATGATGGGAATATGTTGAGGAACCGTTAAATGTTGATGAAGAGAGGGAGGCAGTAATTTCATGCATTGTCCAGGGAAGTATAACATCATTTAGGAGTGAAGAAGAGCAGGATGTGAGTGTGGTGGAGGTGCGTGAGGCATTACATAGAATGAAAGGGGGTAAAGCAGCTGGAACTGATGGGGTCATAACCGAAATGTTAAAAGCAGGGAATGATATAGTTTTGGAGTAGTTGGTACTTTTGTTCAATAAATGTATGAAAGAAGAGAAGGTATCTATGGACTGGCAAAGAGTGTGTATAGTTCCTTTATATAAAGGGAAGGGGGACAAAGATTGTAAAACATATAGGGGAATAAGTTTCCTGAGTATACCAGGTAAAGTGTATGGCAGGGTTATTATTGAAAGAATTGGAGGTAAGACAGAGAGCAGGATTGCAGATGAACAAGGAGGCTTTAGAATGGGTAGGGGGATATATAGACCTATTATTTACATTTGAAGCATATAAGTTAACAATATTTAGATAAAGGTAGAGAAGTTTTCATTGCATTTATGAATTTAGAAAAGGCATATGATTGATGGACTGACAACATCGACTCAAAGTTGAGGGACTGACCACCTCAAACTCCTCCTGTTCTTCACGATTCTCCTTTGTATGGACTGATGAAGCCACTGTGTGGCGAAACGTTTCCTCAATAAAGATACCCAAGTGTTGCATATGTGTCTAATTTATCAAAGTAGAATGACTTGGAGGGTATATAAATCTGTAGTGGAGGTATATAAATCTGTAGTCTTAGGAAAGGATGGAGGGAGGGAGTAAAAGAGATTCTGTGTGCAAGGGGCTTGGACATGCAGTATGTATGAGCATGTTAGATAGGAGTGAATGAAGACGAATGGTTTTTGGGACCTAACGAGCTGTTGGAGTATGAGCAGGGTAATATTTTGTGAAGGGATTCAGGGAAACCGGTTAACCGGACTTGAGTCCTGGAGGTGGGTAGTACAATACCTACACTTTAAAGTAAGGTTTTGGGATATTGGCTTTTTGGAGTGACATCTAAACTGTTGTATCTGGGCACCTCTGCAAAGACAGTGATTATGTGTGAATGATGGTGAAAGTGTTGAATGATGGTGAAAGTGTTTCTTTCTTTTTTGGGTCACTCTGCCTCGGTGGGAGACGGCCGACGTGTTGAATATAGCAAAAAATAGATGAGAAATGTAGTGGTTCCTGACGTGTAAGTATGTTGGAAAGCGGTGGCCTTGATTTATGTTGACTACCACAGTATCCTGGAGACTCCAGCTTTCAGTAATTATATGATAAAACACCTGCCATTGTGGTCAAATTTCTCCACATATGTCTACAGCAAAATAGGCGCCTGCTCCTCCAATTTTCTGCAACTTCGTACAACTCTTTACTCACAAAGCCTCGGAACTGTATCACAGGAAAACCATTCTCCATCTGAAAAGGTATTTATAGTGTCCATTTAGCTCCACATTAATAATAATAATAATAATTTCAACAGTTGCATTTTTGTCCCATTGGGAAAAAACAATTGTTTTTGGTAATCCAAAAAAAAAGTAGCCTAATCTGGAGTTTACCTGGAGTTTACCTGGAGAGAATTCCAGGGGTCAACGCCCCCGCGGCCCGGTCTGTGACCAGGCCTCATGTTGGACCAAAGCATGATCAACCAGGCTGTTACTGCTGGCCGCACGCAGTCCAACGTACGAACTACAGCCTGGCTGGTCAGGTACCGACTTTAGGTGCCTGTCCAGTGCCTGCTTGAAGACAGCCAGGGGTTTGTTGGTAATCCCCCTGATGTATGCTGGGAGGCAGTTGAACAATCTTGGGCCCCTCACACTTATTGGGTTGTCCCTCAACGTGCTAGTGGCACCCCTGCTTTTTATTGGGGGGATGTTACATCGCCTGCCGAGTCTTTTGCTTTCGTAGGGAGTGATTTTTGTGTGCAAGTTTGGTACTAATCCCTCGAGAATTTTCCATGTGTATATAACAATATATCTCTCCCGCCTGCGTTCTAGGGAGTACAGGTTTAGGAACTTCAAGCGTTCCCAGTAATTGAGGTGGTTTATCGCAGTTATGTGTGCCGTGAAGGTTCTCTGCACATTTTCAAGGTCAGCAATTTCACCTGCCTTGAAAGGTGCAGTTAGTGTGCAGCAATATTCCAGCCTAGATAGAACAAGCGATTTGTAAAGTGTCAACATGGGCTTTGCATCCCTGGTTTTGAAGGTTCTCATTATCCACCCTGTCATTTTTCTAGCAGATGCGATTGCTACGGTGTTATGGTCCTTGAAGGTGAGATCCTCTGACATGATCACTCCCAGGTCTTTGACATTATTTTTTCGCTCTATTGTGTGGTTTGAATTAGTTTTGTACTCCGATGAGATTTTAATTTCCTCACGTTTTCCGTATCTGAGTAATTGAAATTTCTCATCATTGAACTTCATATTGTTTTCTGCAGCCCATTTAAAGATTTGGTTTATGTCTGCTTGGAGTCTTGCAGTGTCTTCAACTTCTAAACTAGATAAGATTTTCGGTTAGGTTAATTTTTTTATCAAAAAGTTTTGATATAGACCAAGAGTATAACTGTCTTCATTGCATAACTCGGTAAATTTCATAATTTCTTTAACAACCTATCTCGATAAGCACATAAAAGAAGGACCTCATCTCTAAATTAGCCTATTAAAATCAATGTTACTTGGAGTATACCTGGAGAGGGTTTCGGGGATCAACGCCCCCGCGGCCCGGTCTGTGACCTGGCCCCCTAGTGGATCTGGGTCTGATTAACCAGGCTGCTACTGCTGGCCGCATGCAGACCGATGTACGAACCACAGCCCGGCTGATCGGGTACTGACTTCAGGTGCATGACCAGCGCCTTCTTGAAGACAGCCAGGGGTGTATTGGTAATCTCCCTTATGTATGCTGGGAGGCAGTTGAACAGTCTTGGGCACCTGACACTTATTGTGTTGTCTCTTAACGTACTCGTGGCGCCCCTGCTTTTCATTGGGGGGCTGTTGCATCTCCGGCCTTTTGCTTTCGTAGGGAGTGATTTTCGTGTGCAAATTTGAGACTAGTCCCTCCATGATTTTCAAAGTGTATATTACCATGCATCTTTCTCGCCTGTGTTCCAGGGAATACAAATCAAGGGACTTCAACTGTTCCCAGTAGTTTAGGTGCTTTATCGTATTTATGCGGGCTGTGAAAGTTATCTGTACATTCTCCAGGTCTGCAATTTCGCTTGACTTGAAAGGGGCCGTTAGTGTACAGCAATATTCCAGCCTAAATAGAACAAGTGATTTGAAGAGAACAATCATGGGCTTGGTATCCCTAGCCCATTTTTCTTGGAGATGTGGTAGATACATTGTTGTGATCTTTAATTAAAAGCGATATCCTCTGACATTATCACTCCCAGGTCCTTCACAATAGTTTTTAGATCTATTATATGGTTGGAATTTGTTTTATACTTCGATACGGTTTTAATTTCCTCGAGTTTTCCATATCGGAGTAACTGAAATTTCTCTTCATTGAACTTCATGTTGTTTTCCGCGGCCCATTTAAAAATTTGGTTGATGTCCGCCTGGAGTCTTTCAGTGTCATCGATGGATGACACAGTCATGCAAATTCGGGTGTCATCCGCAAAGGAAGACACGTTGCTGTGGCTTACATCTCTATGTCAGATATGAGAGCTTTTCACTGTAGCCGCCTCAGACTAGACTCTGTTTACTATTAGTCTTTGTGCTTTATTACGAAGTTATAGATCCATCTGCCGACTTTTCCTGTTATTCCTTTATCACGCATTTTTTTGCGCTATAATAATAATAATAATAATTATATTGAAAGCTCTAAATCAGCATGGGCCATACAACTATAGGAAAGGGAGGGTGAACGGTTAATGAGCCAAGGAATCAGCGCCATCTCCTCTTTCTTGAATCAAACCTGATCACATCCTATTCCTTAGGCGCTGTATGACTCCTATGTGATTTACGCTCCTCCATGAGCATAATAATTCAATAGTTTGTTTAATCTGAAGCAATAACCTGAGAAAGATCCTAGGTACCTAGTTACTGCTAAGTGAATATTATTATTATTTGTATTATTATTATTATTATTATGATGTAGAAGACCAAAAAAGGACTCAGATGGAAATCAGCCATGTTGATTGACTTGACTGGGTTATTCTGGTTTTCTAACCCTCCGGGGTTAATGAAAAACGTTTTCTTCTTGAAAAGGAGCAAAAGGTGTAAGGAGGCTTCTCCATTTTCCTCTGCTCGTCCATGGATCGAACCTGGGTTCCTTTGGTTTAGGGGTTAGTGATAGCAACATTATAGTAGAAAGAATAAAAGATGACCTACAGGAATTCGTGGAAAGAAATCCCTTGAGAAAATGAAAATGAGATGGAATAAATATTAAGATAAAGACAAACTTAAGAAAAACTGATAATAACTGAATAATAATAATAAGACCTAAATGTATGTTATTTGCTGAGCGATCCGAGAAAGGTATCTCCACATTCCATAACCTCAGTCCCCTGTGTCTCAATGCACATGACTGACTGGAATAGTGCAGAGTTCAGCATTAGTTGATAATGCAGTAAAATAACAGTATCGAAGATTTGAAGGGAATCAGAAGAGGCATTCACAAGTCATCATATGGAAACTAATATCCCAATTTCTTCAATAAAACTGATAACGTCATACACAAACCAAATCTAATTCAAACTTTGCAAAGTTGCATTATCAAGGTATCAGTATGGAAGGACTGAAGATAATCAGATGCAACATTTAGAAATTATCGCATGAAAAGTGGTATTTTTTTTATTCTCTTTATCCCTCCCCTCCCAAAAAAAATGAGACCTATACAGGCCAGAAATCAATTCAAACTTTCTCTAAATAAGATTAAACAGCTTTTAAGAAAATAAGCACAGTAAGTAGAAAAATTCATATAAGCCTAGTGTACATAACATACAAATATTTAAAAATGATCTTGAGGGAACACAGATGTTATAGTCACATTAAAGAACATTATGTTGATTTAACATACCCAATCTAAATTTAAATCAAACCTTTCAAAGCGATCAGTATCCTGAAATACACAAGCACATCAGGCTTCAACCCACTTAGAAGTTGTATAAACAAGTTATCAGCATGGAAGGGTGGAATAATTTCAACAGAAATCAATTAGATTAATAGAATTGGCACATTATGTCTTACACAACCTACCATCAAGAGGTTCCTTCCTTTGAGGGAACACATCAGCACTAAAAAATTAAAGTTGACCAGAAGTTGCATTTTCCAATTATTGTACAAAATTCAGCAAAATTTGTACCTACACAGCCTAAATCCGTGAAACGTTTCCCCCATTTCATACAATGCATCAGCTATTGAAAATCAATGCCGTTCACAATTAATATATTTTAATCAAAGGAATGCGCTAAACCTGGAGGGATCATATAGCGTCTGTGGTATGGGAAGCATTCAAATTCGACCTAAGCATGGAGAAAATCAGTCTAATTCCTTCGATCAAGAGCCCCTTACCAGCATCAGGACAAAATAATTCAATAATATATAATAATACTCTACCATTTCGAGATTAAAAATGGCACCAACACACGCCATTAAATATACCAACCTTCTTCTAAGTATGATACACTAGTGTTGAAATTTTGAAGCCAATCAGAGAAACCTGTCTTCAGTTATTACATGGAAACAAAATTTGGGAATGGTCTTTGTAACATTATGCAGAAGGCACTAACGAAACTTATAGGTACTACCCTGGCCCTATGATGCATTGGCCATTAAATATTGAAGTTGATCATAAGAGGTAAACTGATACTTCAAATTTATTTAACATGATTTAAGGGGAATAAAAAATAAAAATAAATCACAAAAGGTCAAATCTGCACCTACATATCTGAATTTCACTCTCTACCGTCGTCGAATTAGGATAAACCTTTTTTTCAATGTTTGAAACTACACTTAGGTTTTTGGAAATTATTTTAGCCATTCCGCAATGTTGGGAATGATTTCAGCAACTTTAGTCATAGGGCACATGAACATGCCAATTGTTCCAAGAATCTGATCCTCGTTACCGTACACAAACGTCAAAATTTTGTAGCTGATTGGATGAGTTCTCGAGTTATGCGCGAAATATAAAAAAAATGGAGGAAGTAGAGGTGAAAAGAGAAAATACGGGCAACCTCTTAAGGTCTTCTTCGGGGATACCTAATTAAAACCCTATAGGGTAGCAAGGCCAGAGGTTTCATAGGTTGAATGTGAATACGGAATTGCCGGAAGTCTATATTGTTTTGTATTTGGTGTCTAGGGAAAAAAAGACCTTTTTAATATAACCTAATCTAATTTTACACATCCTTACCAAACCAAGAATTTTAGGGCTGGTCTAGCTTAGGTTAAGTTTGGTTGGGTTTGTTGGGTAAGCTAAGATTTTGTTACGGTTGGGTTAGGATGTTAAATTTACTTATCATAAGAAAGCTCCTTCCTTACTTGTTTAAAGTATAACTATATCTCCTTTGCTCAATCCCCTTAATAAACAATTTGCAAAACAAACAACTATTTTTATACTATGAAAGATTAATGGATGCTGTCCTGGGAAAACAGTATATAATGATCAGTTAGAAAAATGAGAAAATTAAGAATGCGTATAGCTAGCCCTTACTATTACCTTAGTCCAGGACACAGGTATAGCAGAGTGACCACTTACATCATAAAAGAAAACGGAAGTGGAGTTGAAGGCACACTTTTTTGATCAAGATACTTGGCTACTTGTATTGTGTATTGCTTTCATATTTTTTTTTGGGGGGAGGGAGGGTTAGTAAAAAGATTAGATATAAATACAATTCAATGATTGAGTTTCAGCATTCTGTTAATTAAGTAAGCTACAGTGGTTCGCCTGCTAGGTTTAAATCCTAAATATAAACAAAAATTACAATAATAGCGATAATTTCAACTAGATTTTAACAACTACACTCTAATGGAAAAAAATACATGTAATATATATTTATCCAAAAATTGATTGCTAGCGTCCACAGGATGGTATGGTGATGATGGAGCCAAGGCCGGGTCACCATCTGGAAAAGACACGGGCCAGGAGAGTACAGGAGAGTGTGAACCGCCCACAGGATGGGTATGGGGTGCATAATAAAGATATCAAACTAACAGGAGAGTACCGGCCGAATCAAGAAGATGCCACCCATGAAAGAAAGTTCAAAGTTTGCAGAAGCCCGACTGCACAATTTTTTTTTTTTTTTACACAAATCACTTTTACTGGCTAAGAGATGTTATCCTACCTCAGCTCATTTCAAAGCCCCAGTCCTATCTAAGGTATACTACCACCTCCCAGGATGCGACCCACATCAGTCGGCTAATACCCAGGTACCTACTTACTGCTAGGTGAGTGGGGCAACAGGTGTAAGAAAACATGCCCAAAGTTTCCACCCGTACCGGGGATCGAACCCCTAACTCTCAGTGTGTGAGCTGAGTGCGCTACCAACCGAGCCATAATCAAAGGTTTTTCCAGCCTTTGAAATTTATCACCTAGTTTTATAATAATTGTATGCTGTAGTTCCTGGAAATAAATAATTTTAGTTCATAATTTGGGAAATATTGACTTTACCGCTAGTTTTAATGTAAATTATATAATACTAGGCGAATTGTACGATAAAGACAAAACCTGACCAAAAAAAGTAACCAAGCCTAACACAACCTAACCTAACCAAACTTTGATTAGAAGTTAAATTCAGGGTTAATTAGGTTAGATTTATTTACCAAAAAATAGTTTGTCCCATTTGCACAAAATTTAATTAATCCGTTGTACAATCCACCTATCAATGGATAATGTGAATAAAAAAAATAACCGGTACTAAAGTAATTATAATGGTCCATTGACTGGCCCCAAGGATATCTTAATTGTAAGAGTGTACTGGCTGAGTGCAAACTTTAAATGACATATCATGGCTTTATGGGTAGAAGACGGATTTACCATATTAGTTTTTTCTGGGGTGAACAGGTGGTGAGATATATGTCCTGAACTTGACCCCCTCCCCCCCCAAAAAAAAAAAAAACTTCCAGACAATTCACACAGTCATCGTGACTATAGTTGTAAGAAGCGGGTTTGTTGGGCAAGTTCGCCCCTAAGAAAAAAAATTCTGGTTTGAGAAATGTTGGTTCAAAGGCTGAGCAGGAAACATATATTTTATTTAAAAAGCAGATTAAAAGATGGGTAAATATAGTTAAAAGAAAAGAAAAAAATGAATAGAACCCCAATAGAAATATGTCACTTCGTCTGTCATTTTTCGGTTGTCCTAGGTATTTTAGGTTAGGTTAGGTAAGATTTTTTTTTTTTTTTTTTTTATATTTTATTAATCAAAACAGTGACAATACAAATTGAAACATAACGATACAACACCAAATACTTCATAATTCAAAACAATATAATTATCTTAAGACTACTGTATTAAAATAACCTAAGGTTGTCATCAAACTAAACAAAAAAGAAACCACCTAAATATGTAAGTGCCATGATGCGGACACTTACCCTACAGAAATATGAATACATTGGACAATATGTACATAAACACTGAACACAGCTGCCTGCATAATAAATCAAAACAAATACAATACTTGTGGCATATGTACAATCACCTAACAATTATAACATCATTCATGTTTTTATTATTATAATACTATGGCATCAAACCCTGTTAATAACCCATTAAGGACATCAAAATGCTAACGATACTAATCACAATTAAGACAAACAATATACGGTTCACAGCTTTCACCATCAACCTAAATAGAAAACTAAACGTAACAATGTAGGATCCGTGAAGCTTTACCCTACACCGTATATAAACAACAAATTAAACATGTTATGGCACACCTGTAACCTGACGTCCAATGGACTGAGACACGCACATTCACGCGAATTCACGCTGAGGCCAAAATAGCACAAAACACGCTCTTGAGTACAAAAACACCCAACCTTACCCTAAACACCTTTCTTCCATAATACTCCAACCTATAACCATTAAGCCAGTAATTACGTGCGACCAACAAAGGTACAACATTATGATCGTCCTAAGTCGCATAAGTCCAAGACCTGTTTAGACATGTGATTGCAAAAACTTGCATCATCACCACACAATACAATATATGTCCACCTGTCCTCCTACCACTGTCTGCTGGACGACACGTGTTGACGCCCTATCAGGTGACACCGGAGAGAAAGTACATAACCCTAGCTATGTCACCCGCCGTCACCCCCCCTGTCCCGACACTCCTGACCATCGGTAAGATTTGTCAGGAAACAGGACAAGTGTTTCCTTACGCGGGTCTTAGATGATGATCCACCGCTGGAGTTTTTGGTCATCTGACCGAAGCCTTCCACTGGCTTACCGGTCCACCCCTTTAAAAATTAAGGTTACACATGTTACTATGTATGATAATTGTAATCACCTAAATTTGTGTAACTACTTATGTGTAACTGTACCTAACTAAACTTACTTATAGCTTCGGTTAAGTAGGTAGAAGGAAACTTTTTTATTTAAGTTTCAAGTACTATACATGATATAATTTTGTTTTTACTGTGGTCTTCAGGTTACATAAATGATTATGGACAAATAAAAAGAACAAATATATAGATTTAACAAGGATAACGCAATAAAACCCAATAATGTGGGGAGAACACTGAATGAAAGGGGCTGGAGCCTTCCCGCCCAACAAAAATCATTATTATTAAATAGGTAGGTATTAGATTTGTCAGGAAACAGGACAAGTGTTTCCTGACGCAGGTCTTAGTCATATAATGGCCCGCAGCTGGAGTTTTTGGTCATCTGACAGAGGCCTTCCACTGGCTTACCTTTCCACCCCTTTAAAAATTATAGTTAATAATAATAATAATAAGTAATTATTATTATTAAAGAATTTTTCAAGTACACTTTTTAAAAAAAAATAATAAAAATACAGTAGACAAAATTAATATAAAACTAAAATTTTCTAAATAGGAAAAAAAATGAGAAAGGGAAATTTTTTGGAAAAATGAAAAAACAATTAGACCGGGAACCGTGGCACGTAAATTACCACTGTAGTGGCCAGGAACAGTTCTAGACCGAAATAATAATCATAACCAGGGGCTTTTCTCATTTATTATGTCACTGAGTTCTGTAAAAACTATATACGTATTAAGTGGAAATAAGAGTATTTATTTATATTTTCCTACAGGGGTAGAGAAGTTTAGTTAGTTTAATATCTTTATTATGCACCCCATACCCATCCTGTGGGCGGTAGTCACCCCATACCCATCCTGTGGGCGGTAGTCAAAAGATTACAGAGGTACATAATGGGTCCAGGGACTGACTTCAAAGTTCTTTAATAGTGAACAAGTTACAAAGATAATGAACTCACAAGTTACAAAGGTAGTGAACTCACAAGTTACAAAGGTAATGAACTCACAAGTTACAAAGTTAATGAACTCACAAGTTACAAAGGTAATGAACTCACAAGTTACAAAGGTAATGAACTCACAAGTTACAAAGGTAATGAACTCACAAGTTACAAAGGTAATGAACTCACTAGTTACAAAGGTAATGAACTCACAAGTTACAAAGGTAATGAACTCACAAGTTACAAAGGTAATGAACTCACAAGTTACAAAGGTAATGAACTCACAAGTTACAAAGGTAATGAACTCACAAGTTACAAAGGTAATGAACTCACAAGTTACAAATGTAATGAACTCACAAGTTACAAGGGGTAGAGAAGAAGTCTTTATTGGGATTATTAATCCTGAAGTCAATAATTTATTGTGACGTCCACTGGGACCATATTGTATGTCCTAGTCAACTGTAGACTAACTTCCAGGTATCTGTTCACTGCTTGGTAACAGGGTAGGAGGCACTAATTAAGAGACATGCCCACGTGTCTCGCCTCGCAGTGGGGCGAGATGGGGCCCAGTCCCTGGACCCATTATGTACCTCTGTAATCTTTTGACTACCGCCCTCAGGATGGGTATGGGGTGCATAATAAAGATATTAAACTAATTTTAACTAGTGGGGCGACGAGACCCTGGGTCCTCTCGGGTGTGAACCCAGAGCTCTAACCACAGTTGCTTTGTGGTGGCATCGATCCTCGTGGTTGTGGTGGTGGTACTAGTAACTTTATTTAGGTACAGGTCCACATAAGTTCAGTTATCATACATAGTAACATATGAGTAAATTACTTAGGGTAACCCAAAAAAAGTCTAAGTGGCTTATTTCCATTGGGGTCCTTGAAATATTAATTAAAGCCACTATCACATCTGCGAGGAAACTGATAGGATGGATAATGAGAACATTCAAGACAAGAGATGCTAAGCCAGTGATGATCCTTTTTAAATCACTTGTTCTCTCTAGGCTAGAATACTGCTGTACATTAACATCCCCATTCAAGGCAGGTGAAATTGCAGATCTAGAGAATGTACAGAGAACCTTTACTGCATGTATAAGTTCCATCAAACACCTTAACTACTGGGAACGCCTGGAAGCACTAGACTTATATTCACTGGAGCGCAGGCGAGAGAGATATATCATAATCTACACCTGGAAGATTCTGGAGGGACTGGTCCCTAATATGCACACAGAAATCACTCCATACGAAAGCAAGACTTGGCAGACGGTGCAACGTACCCCCAGTGAAAAGTAGGGGCGCCACTGGTACACTAAGAGAAAACACAATAAGTGTCCGGGGCCCAAGACTGTTCAACAGCCTCCCACTAGCCATAAGGGGCATTACCAGTAGACCTCTGGTTGCCTTCAAGAGGGAGCTGGACAGATACCTAAAGTCAGTGCCAGATCAGCCGGGCTGTGGTTCGTACGTTGGACTACGTGCAGTCAGCAGTAACAGCCTCGTTGATCAGGCCCTGATCCACCGGGAGGCCTGGTCATAGACCGGGCCGCGGGGACGTCGATCCCCGGAATGCCCTTCAGGTAGACTCCAGGCAGGTAGTAAGTTACAGTAGAAATCAATCATGATTTTAACCTTAAAAGTTAAAACAGCTAAGTAACTCAACTGTATGAAAATCAGTTGGTGGAGGTGGTCGTAGCATTGTTGGTAGTGGTTGTGGGGTGATGGTGTTGCTGGAGGCGGTTTTTTTTTCGAGTGGTGGTGCTATTAATAGTAGTGGTGTTGTTTTGGTGGAAATGCTGGTTTTGGTGAGGGTGGTAATTGAGGCGTGTAAGCAACAATGGTATTTTTTTTTAGTGGAAAAGTTAGCAGTAATGGTATTTTTTGTTGTTAGTGTTGGTGGAGGGTGGTAGTGTTGGTAGATATAGTGGTGTTGTTGGAGGAAGCAGCCGTGATGCTGTTGGTGGTGGCGGCGTGGAAGGATCGTGTCATTGGGCGTTAATGCGGGATTTACCGCCTCTTAAGGAGATGTGGATCTGCTGCTCCCCAACCTGCCCCCACCAACCAGCTCTCCCACTCACCACCACTAAACCACCCGCATACCACCCCCACCATCACTGCCTCAGCCAGTTCCTCACTGCCCCTTGTACACCTGAACATACACACCTACATACATCAACTCGGCCCTCTGCCTCTCTTCACCTGAGCAAACTCTCCTAAACAGCTGTACAAAGGTGAGTACTTGCTTCTGCTTCCCGAGATACTGCGCACGTCACCATAGATATATTTTGTCTTTTAAGAGAAAGTTAATCATCGTTACCAGTACCGTTTACAAAGGCGACTGGCGCCGCTGTGGTCATTAGATGAAAGAGGAAAAGTGAGAGATGTGCTTCCAACAGTCAGTGGTGAGAAACTGTGGTATCTCCTAGAAAGAGGGCTTAATTTTGACGACTTTTCAATATAATGATAATAGTTAATTTCCGCAGGTGATGGTGAAGGCCAGAGCATGAGATAATGGGGTTAGTAACTGTTAGGAACACGTTGCCTATACACCTAGAGGTGTATTTATAATTGTATATACACTGAGAAGTTTGTTGGTTAATTGGTTTAAAGCCTATCGACACGATAAAGCTACTAATAGCCACCTTTATAGAAGGGATTAATGTGGACTCTCAGAGTATATAGACGTATTAATAAAGCCACTAGTTGGTGAAACGTCTACAAAATAAAGATATCCTGATGTTGCACATGTGTCTAATTCATTAATTTGTCGGTAGTGTATAGTATATACCATTGATATAGTACTCGATTGCATCAAGGATTCATGAACCTTTATACTACCAGACAATACTCTTAATCCCTTAAACAGGGATTAAAGTAAACATCCAGCATATAAACACTGAAAGAAATACACCTCTTGGTGAATATATCTTTGTGATAATGAGAATGTATTTTTTGGGGGTTCGCCAGGAAAGAGGACAAGTGTTCCCTGACACGGGTCTTAATCGTATAGACCCCGGTACCTAATTAAGCATTATTATTTTATTCGTCAGGAAACAGAATAAGTACCTCCTGTCACGGGTCTTAATTATTTAGATGGCCCATTATCATACTTGAGTAAGGACATGTTCCCTTTATTTTTTCCATTCATATGCGGAATTAAAGACATTTTGTGTACAAATATGGAAGGATTGTGTATGTACTAGCAGCAACTAACATTTTTTGCAGTTACCATAATATATCAGTATATACAACATAGAATGAATATCCAGCAAGAAATGTTAAAATTATGAAAATTTAAACAACGACTCAACGAAGTTGCTATCACAGAAAGTGCGCAGCCTCAATAATAGTTTGAGCGCAGCACTTGATTGTTCTCCTGCGCAACTTAGAGGGAACACCGAAAGTTTACTTTTTTCTCTATTTTAGCAACTAAAGAAACCTCAACTGGTAATGCAGAGGTGATATGCGGATGGCCCTGCCTTCCAATCACGAGCCTTTCTCCCGGGGTAGAGAAGTCGTGAAAATTTAGAAATCTTCCACAGCAGCAGGGTAAAGGGATTCAAGTCAAAATTTTGTGTGAATGTTGAAGTCAATGCCTTGGATTAACTAGCATCAAATAAACAGAATGACCTAGGAAATGCATTTGACGTAGACGTTCTATTAATTAGAAAAGTGTAAATAGGAACTAGCGGATCCTCTGTTCATTATAAAATAAGTAAAGTGTTGATAGAGAAAGCAGGAAAATAGTAGGTCACAAGATGCTGTTATTGCTTAGGTCAGAGACACCCAGTGCAATTGTTGTTATAATGCTCATTACCACAAAGTTCTGACACGGGTCTAAATCTTTCGACGACCCATTTTTAACAAAGGAATAAGTCACATTGATTTTAATGGGTTATCGTAGGTTAAATCTGCATAATGTGCCCCTAACATCCGTGTTGTCAAGACCATTGGAAAAATATGTAAGAAACACCTAAATAAAAACAATCCTCAAAACTTTTTACCTTGCCTCCACTTCTTCCCTGGCCTGCCTCCTCCACTTCTTCCCTGGCCTGCCTCCTCCACTTCTTCCCTGGCCTGCCTCCTCCACTTCTTCCCTGGCCTGCCTCCTCCACTTCTTCCCTGGCCTGCCCCACCTCCACTTCTTCCCTGCCCCACCTCCACTTCTTCCCTGGCCTGCCTCCTCCACTTCTTCCCTGGCCTGCCCCACCTCCACTTCTTCCCTGCCCCACCTCCACTTCTTCCCTGCCCCACCTCCACTTCTTCCCTGCCCCACCTCCACTTCTTCCCTGTCCTACCCCCTCTTCCCTGGCTTGCCTCCACTTTAAAATGGCAGTCACACGGAATCACAACAGCTACACCACCCGCGACAGCATGAGTTTAAAGAAGGTCGCTCCTGAATTTTAGCAATTGTTAGACCATTACGATATGGTCTTCGATTCAATGAAGACCAAGTAAAATGTACATGTAGCGTATACTGATTTTGCAAAAGCCTTCGACAAGTACGACCATGGTGATTTAATAGCTCACAAAATGTGTGCAAAAGGAATATCTGGAAAGGTAGACAGACGGATATTTAAGTTATTAATAAAAAGAGCCCAGAGAGTAATAGTATACAGACTGAAAAGCTGTGTTCCTCAAGGCACAGTACACACCCCACTAGTTTCTTATTCTTATATCTGACAGACGGACGTAAATCATAGCACAGTAATCATATATTGCTGACACTACAAGAATTTGTATGAGAGTGGAGTCCATGAAGGACAGCGAACATTCCTGGAGTATACCTGGAGGGTATTCGGGGATCAACGCCCCCGCGGCCCAGTCCATGACCAGGCCTCCCGGTGGATCTGAGCCTGATCAACTAGGCTGTTACTGCTGGCCGCACGTAGTCCAACGTACGATCCACAGCCCGGCTGATCCGGCACTGACTTTAGGCATCTGTCCGACTCCCTCTTGAAGGCAGCCAGGGGTTTATTGGTAATTCCCCTTATGCCTGGTGGGAGGCTGTTGAACAGTTTTGGGCCCCGGACACTTATTGTGTTTTCTCTTAGTGTACCAGTGGCGCCCCAACTCTTCATTAGGAGTATGTTGCACCGCCTGCCAAGTCTTTTGCTTTCGTTGGGAGTGATTTCTGTGTGCAGATTAGGGACCAGTCCTTGTAGGATTTTCCAGGTGTAGATTATGATGTATCTCTCTCGCCTGGGCTCCAGTGAGTACAAGTCGAGTGTTTCGAAGGGTTCCCATTAGTTAAGGTATATGTGCAGTAAAAGTTCTCTGTACATTCTCCAGATCTGTAATTTCACCTGCCATGAGTGGAAATGTTAATGCACAGCAGTATTCCAGCCTGAAGAGAACAAGAGATTTAAAAAGTATCATCATTGGCTTGGCATCTCTTATTTTGAACGTTCTCATTATTCATCCTATCATTTTCCTCGCAGATGCGATAGTGGCACAGACATTACCACTCCCAGGTCCTTCACATTACTTTTTCGCTCTACAATTTAGTGTCCAATGAGGACGAATTTCAGTTATTATGCTATGATAAAAAATGGGGAATTGAAAACTGAAGGGTAAAACAGAATACAAGACAAATTCATATAATTCAATAGAGCAGAAGCTCAGTGTGAGACTTGGGAGTGACAATGTCAAAAGATTTCACATTCAAGAAATCACAACAATGCTATTATCGCATCCTCATTGAAAATTATACGCTGGATAACTAGAATCTTCAAAACAAGAGATAATGCGCCAATGATGACTCTTGCAATCCTTTATTCTTTCTAGGCTGGAATACTACTGTATAATAACAAGTCAAACATGTGAATCACTGGGAATGCTTGAAATCCGTTGACCTGTAATTCTTGGAACGTAGACGAGAAAGATACAACATAATCTAAACCTGGAAAACCCTAGAGGGATTGGTCCCAAAGTTACACACTGAAATCACTTCGTATGAAAGCAAGAGACTTCCAGATTGTACAAAATACCTCCAATAAAAAGCAATATGTGTAAAGAGACTTAGGCCTTTCAGCGCCCTCCCTCAGTTTCTCAAGTCATTCCCTGACCAGTTAGGTTGTGATGCATACCTTGAACTGCGAGCGGCGGGCAACAACAGCTTGGTCAATCAGGCCAGCAACCAGGAGGCCTGGTCTGGGACCGGGGCCACAGAAACAGTGACCCCCGGAAGTGTGTGTGTGTGTGTACAGCCAATCCTAGCATCAAAAAGGTAAACGTTTAAATCTGAACGCTTCCTGCATTTCCTGAGCCACCTCGTTCACCCCCAGACGTATCGCTGTGTGTTTATCTAAGTTATTTATTTGTGGTTAAATTAATTATTTTTTTTATAGATTTATGTAGCCTAACTGAATCTAACCTAAAATAACTAAACTTAAAATAAATTCAAGACGTTTTGCTGACAAACAGGAAGAATTTAAAACTGATTTTAGTCAGTCGTCAAAAACTGACTTTTTAAAATAAGTATGATATAATGTGTGTACTCACCTATTTGTACTCACCTATTTGTGGTTGCAGGGGTCGATTCATAGCTCCTGGCCCCGCCTCTTCACTGATTGCTACTAGGTCCTCTCTCTCCCTGCTCCATGAGCTATATCAAACCTCGTCTTAAAACTATGTGTGTGGATGTGTGCGTGCGTTTTGTGATATTTTATTAATTTCGATCACGGGGAAACATAAACTAAACCCGTAGGGGTCATACAGCGCTTGGGAGGTATTTTTTTTTTTTTTTTTTTTGAGAGAGAGAGTGAGGTTGGGGAAAGGCATGAGGCAGCTTTCACCTGACTTTCTTCACTACTACAACCCTTAAGTAAGTTTTTATTTAGGTTCTGGGAAGATAACATAAAAAAAAATAATGTTCATGAGAGTACAGAGGTTTTATGGACACTAAAATACATTATGTAGATTTAAGCTACCATAACACAATAAAGTGAAACAGGTGATATTGAACCTTTTAATGAATCGTGTCGTCTATAAGTTTTAAACCTCGTTAACCAATCCACATGATGATACATATTTTTAAGAGTTACTCAATTATTAGTGAAGGTTGTGCAAGTGTTGCAGAGGTGTGCCACAGGTGTACCATCATCAGTGGCAACAAACTTGTGTTGTCCAACATCTGTGTATGATAACTGCTGTGCATGCCCGGCAGCGTGAAGAAGCACTCATGACTCCACTTGAGCCCCGAGTTGCCTGCCGCATGATGCACCAGCCACCAGCTAAAAATCATGAACCTTAGATCCATAACTCTATAAACCTTGTCTGTATTTATTTATAAAAGTTTCTGAAACGGCGACGACAAGAACGCCAGTCTTTAGACTACCTAAAAAAACAATAGAAATAACTTTGATCTCGGAAATACGACTGGATGCTTCTTCCTTGGCGGAGCTGTGAGATTCAACACGTTATCCAGCCACCTTATGTGGCCGCATGGATTATTAAACATAATGGAAGTACATACCAATTCCTGATGACCACATTACTTGCTAATCCGGGATGATGAGCTATATATAACCTGCAAGTGTTTCCTCAGATCAGTGAACTGTTGTGCTTATAAACAAATTCTGTTAATGACCCGTGACGAACTTAATTTACCTGGATATTAGTGACAATTATTTGTTGTAAAACTGGTTATCTGTTGTATATTTGTGTATAAATTTTGTGTTTATGGCATACTCGTACACAGTATGTGAAATAATAATGTAATGTAAATTTAATATACATAGCATTACCCCTATTAGTAAGTAATTAAGTTTATTCAGGTATACACAAATACAGTTACATAGATTATCATACATAGCAGCATATGTGTAGAGAACCCAGGATAACCTAAAAAAGTCAGACAAAGTGACTTATTTCCATTGGGGTCCTTTACTAATATTTATTTTTTAAAGGGGTGGACTGATAAGCCAGTGGAAGGCCTCGGTCAGATGACCAAAAGCTACGGTACGGGGTCGATTATTATTGAAGACCCGCGTCAGGAAACACATGTCCTGTTTCCTGATGAATCTTACATAACCTAACCATCATTGTTGGACTAGACATAAGATCTGTATATAGTATAATTTGTACTTGAAATATAAAAGCAATTATCAGCATTCCCTCGAGAACAATATCTAGGTCACTGCCTGTCTCTTGGATTATTATTATTATTATTATTATTATTATTATTATTATTATTATTATTATTATTATTATTATTATTATTATTATTATTATTATTATTATTATTATTATGTGGAAGCGTTGAATCGGTGAGTGATCAGACAGCGCCACTCTCTTTACAAGACTTGTACCCGAAGTGACCTTTGCATTTTTTCTATTAGTTCGTCATCATAAGAGTAATGACAAAACAAGGAGGGGTTGCAGCCAGAGGACCCTACAACAACATTCCTGACCATTATCACATGCTTTGTCCCACTCATTGCATACACACGATGTACACTCAGTGGCCACTTTGGAAAAATAAACACATAAGCAGTATAATGTGATCCTTTATTGACAATGTTTCGCCCACGCAGTGGGCTTTATCGAGTCACAAACAGATCTACCTGGATAAAAGATCCATGAGTATTTATAGGATTTAGTCAGGTGGAGAATGCTGCATGTGACAGTCTTCAAAGTAGGGTGCTTATGTGTTTATTTTTCCATTGTGTCGGTATTTTATACCATTTCCACAGTGGCCACTTTATTAGGTACATGGCCAAGAGGTTCAGCTGTTGTTCAGACCAAGCATCAGAATGGGGAAGAAATGATATAAGTAACTCTGACGGTGGAATGATTGTTGGTGACAGACGGGGTGTTTTAAGAGTATCTCAGAGACTGCTGATCTCCTGGGATTTTCACACACAATAGTCTCTAGAGTTTACAGAGAATGGTGTGAAAAAAACAAAACATCCAATGAGCGGCAGTTCTATGGGCAAAAATGCCTTGATAATGAGAGAGGTCAGAGGAGAATGGCCAGTGTTTCAAGCTGACAGGAAGGCGACAGTAGTTCAGATAACTATCTGTTTCAACAGTGAAATGCAGAAGAGCATCTCTGAACGCATAACACGTCGAACCTTGAAGTGGAAGGGTTACAGCAGCAGAAGACCACATAGGTTCCACTGCTCTCAACTAAGAACAAGAAACTGAAGCTCATTAGTGGCTACCGGCTCACCAGAAATGGAGAACTGAAGATTGGAAAAACGTCGCCTGGTTTGACTAAACTTGATTTTTTACTGCGACATGCAGATGATGGGGTCAAAATTTTACGTAAACATAAATCCATAGATCCATCCTACCTAGTGTTAATGGTTCAGGCTGGTGGTGGCGGTGTAATGGTAGGGAAAATGTTTTCCTGATATACATTAGGCCCCACAATACCAGTTGAGTATCGTTTAAATGCCACAGCCTGCCTGAGACTTGTTGCTGACCATGTGCATCCTTTTATGGCCACAGTCTACTCATCTTCTAATGGGTACATCCAGCAGGATAATGCGCCATGTCACAAAACACACACACACACACACACACACACACACACACACACACTTAACAAAAATAAAAAAATGCAATTAATAGATTAATAGTTTTCAAAAATTATATGACATATGAAGGGAACGCAAAAGTTACCCTTTGACAATTATTTAATATACTTCTGCAATGTAAATATCTGGTGGCGTTGTTTAATTCTTCAGGAAATAAGACCAGTGTTTCCTAACACTGGTTATATTCATAAGATGACCAGCAATATTTTAATGCAAATGACAAAGTTTAACCAGTTTAATAATAGTGCTTACAAAATTTAATTCTTAAAAAAAAAAAGTGATTTATAAGTTTAGTATTAACGTAATTTTACTATAACTTTGGCAGTATTTTAGTAATAGTTTAATATAAAGTACTACTATGTAAAATAATATTCTGCATTAAATTAGCTTTAAATGCAAAATATGACAACAGTTTCACCGTTAAGTAGTTAGACTGTTGGGTTTAGTCCTGACTCTTTCTCTTCTCCTTCAGCTCTTCCTCTCACCGGCTATTCTTCTTCTGTCCCCACTTCCCCCTCGCCCCTAGTGGGTCCTTACCTGAGAGAGTGAACTAACTAACAGTTTCACCAGGTCCTTACCTGGGAGTCTGACCTGACCAGTTTCACCACAGGATATATAAACCAAGAGGTGTATCACTTCTAGTGCAAATATACTAAGTTTACTTTAATCCCAATTTTAAGGAATAAAATATGTCAGATGGTGAAAAAGTTACGTGCAGCTTAATAACAAGATTACGTGCAGCTTAATAACAAGATTACGTGCAGCTTAATAACAAGATTACGTGCAGCATAATAACAAGATTACGTGCAGCTTAATAACAAGATTACGTGCAGCTTAATAACAAGATTACGTGCAGCTTAATAACAAGATTACGTGCAGCTTAATAACAAGATTACGTGCAGCTTAATAACAAGATTACATGCAGCTTAATAACAAGATTACGTGCAGCTTAATAACAATAAAAGTTACGTGCAGCTTAACAATAAAAGTTACGTGCAGCTTAATAAAAATAAAGGTTACGTGCAACTTAATAACAATAACACAGTTGACAGGCTTAAATTTACCAACTAACATCAAGTCACAGGATATAAAAACGGAGAGGTGTATTTTTATCAGGATATATGCTGAGAGATTAATTTTATCATTTTTTTTAGGGATAAAAGTGTTTTTGTCTGGTGGTGAAAAGGTTATATGAAGCCTTAATGATCCTCGTGTAGTCGAGAGGCTTGTAACCCCATTCACCAACCAGCCGACATCAGCATACATACTCCGAGGTGTATTTCTCTCAGCGTGTATATGCTAAGAGTTTACTTCAATCCTTATTTTAGGGATTAAAGTATTTTCTTATTCCAAAAAAAAAAAAAAGACATTAGTGCAGTCGATAGGTTTTAAACCCCCCCATTAACCAATCACAATTCATATATTCTGATGAGTATGTTTCTTGATGCATATAGTGAACAAAAAGGCACAATACCGTGACTGGAACAATACACAACCCCCACATAGAATCTTATGACGACGCTTCAGTCCGACTTGGACCATTTACAAGTCACACTAAAACACAACGGTGAGGGAGCCAGTATATATAGGAGAGGGGGAAAGGGACGGGAAAAAAGAGAGGAAGAAAGATTGAAGTAGAGAAGTAGCGGTAGAGGTGATGCTGGTAGTGGAAGTAGTAGTGGTAGTAGTTAGTAGAGGGAGTAGTGGTAGACTACTTCCATTAACAGCATTACCTATACCACTACTTCTCCAATTCCTTTTTTTTTTCCCTCTCTTTTTTCCTATCCCCCTCTCCTATATACATATACTGGCTCCCTCACCTTTGTGTGTTTTGATCGGAAGTTCTCGGTCAGATGACCAAAAGCTGCAGCTGTGGGTCATAAGACCCGCGTCATGAAACACTTGTCCTGTTTCCCCACAAATGTTATACCTACCTGTGTGTGTTAGTGTGACTTGCAAATGGTCCAGATTGGACCGAAACGTCGTCATAAGCCTCTCTCTCCTATGTGGGGGCTATTTGGGTACTGATGTACAGCAGTGTGCATATTAATTGGGACAGTGATGAAATAAGACATTTATTTAGAAAATTAATGTTTATTTGAAAAATACACGGCTGTGGGAAATTATGGGGACGAGGTTCACTGGTACATTCCTGAAATATTTCATCCACACAATTTGAGGGGGGCACAACTAAGCAATAGTTTATTGTACTTACCAATGTTAGTTGTACCTCAGAGCCAGGTGAGATTTTAGAGACACTAGGCTGCACCATGCCTCTCCTCAGAGACACACACACACTTTCCCACCTACAAACAAAGTCGGGCCTATCAAATTACAACATAAAATTAATACCAATAATGTTGGTAAATTACAAGATATTGAGTGGACTGTATGATGGTTTGTGACTTGAAAAGAAAGGACGGGGGGAGGGGATTTGTTGAGAATATAACATTATATATATATATATATATATATATATATATATATATATATATATATATATATATATATATATAATAGAAAGAAAAATTTAACCTGAACACTCACCATTTAATTAGTGGATCATAATTATTATTTTTTAGAAACACACCCTAACGCTGCCACTACAGCTAGTATTTTCGATGGCCAACGCAAAAACTACTGTACATTATGGGTAAGTATCACTTATTAAGATGTGTTGCTGAGAAGGATTGGAGTCCTTTATTTTTCCGTCCTTGTTGCCGAATTATAAGGGGTTTCCACACTATTTATCCCAATTCTTCAGCAGGAACGTGTCAGCAATTTCTAAATTATGGATTGAGGCTGATATACACCAATTGACCTTCGAGAACACCTGATTACATTGCACAATTTAGTCCAGTGCTCACACATTAAATTCATTATGGTGTCTCTCTGTGGCGTCACTCCCCAGGCTGTTCTACCTCCCCCCTCACTCGAAATTTTTCGAAGGGTCAAATAGCATCACATTTTAATACGCAATTATTATATTATTCATTTATACGTTCTACATTTAGGAAAATTATGTAAAAAAATTCCACAACGGCAATGAATTCACAGATTATTGATTTAATAAGAGATATGACTACCCTTTGCTTTTATAAGGATTGCTACACGCTTTGGCATAGAATCGACCAATGTTGAACACATTTTGGCAAGGTCCTCGTCGTAGTACCAGGTCCTAATAACAGCAACAATTAGCTTCTCCACAGTTAACAGTCCTGTATTGCGATCCACAATGGGAAGCAAATGAGTTGCCAGGATTGCCTTGTATTTGACACTGCTCATCGTTCCCTCAACAATAACAAGCAGTCAAGGGCCTTTAACTAGTAAACTGCTTGTTGAATGTGTCCATTCCGAAGAGGTTCGCCTTTGCTCCGTCTCACTACCACTGATCTGTACCCATGTACTTCAAAATGTCCCTCATCTGAAAAGATAACTTTTCTCCATTCATCTGTCGTCCATCCCTTATGATCTAATGCCCACTGCAGCCTTTTTTTTTCTTCACAGTAGCAGTTAATAATGGTTTCTTTACCGGCTTTCTGACAGTTCTACCAACTTCTAGGAGCCTTCTTCTTCGAACAGTTGAAGAATCAACATTTACACCAGCTGAAGCTAAATCTCTCTGTAGATCTTTGCTGGTTTTCTTGGGATCCTTCACACTGTTTCTTATGATAACTTTGTCATACTGAGGTGTTGTCTTGCGTTTTCTTCCACATGTTCCTCGACGCAGCGCTCCACAGTCACCAGTGTTGTCAGCTCTCCAGAATCTGACCAACAGTTGACTTTGTTAGGCTCAAATCTTCGGCGATCTGTCTGATACTCAAATAAGCATGTTTTTTAATAGCTCCAATACTTGTACGCTTCCTAGGTGTAACATCCATCATGACTTTCAGCATTAATCATGAACTGAAGGGGAGAATTTGGCGAAACCACATTCACTCACGAAGCATGTTTGCATGAATAGCCTCACAGAACAACAGCTGTTGTAGCACTGAATAGAGTCGCAGGGTAACACCACAGCTGGATGGTTGCCAGAAGTCGGTAACAAACTCTTCTGAAAAGAAAAGAACCCAAACTACACTAATTAAGCCGGAAACTAAAACATATCATGATAAAATCACAAAATTTACTCCTGAGAGCAACTGTGCACCTACATTTAGGATCTTTTTAATCCGTATATGGCCATATTTTGTATTAAAGTATTTTCGATTGGTGGTGAACAGTTCCATGCAGCCTTCATAACCCTCGTGTTGCAAATAAGCATTAAACCCAATTAATGAATCAACCGTACCTTAAAGTCGTTGCAATTCCTTTTCACAAGAATTATTTTTGAAAGTCAAAACCTGTTTTATAGCACTAAATGCTGCTGTATGACCCTTGTAGGTTTAGCGCTTCATTTTTTATAATAGTAATAATAATAATAATAATAATAATATAATAGCACTAAATGAAATTAAAACGAAGTCGTTGGTACATATTTCTCTATCAATAAATTTTATTACAAAGTTTCTTCAGATGATATTAACGATGCTAGTAGACAGATACTTGTTAAAGTCTAAATGTAAACGTAAACTCGTTTAATTATAGTTAAACTTGTGTAAGTTCAAAAATTTTTAAGTCAGATTCATTAAAGCCTAGCTCGTTCAAGTTAAATTCGTTTAAACTCGCTCCGACCTTGACAATGGTGTAAGTCGGGGCCGAAACGTCGTCATAAGGTTCTATTCCTACGTTTCGGTGAATTAAACTGCTACATATAAAAATATCTGCATCTTAGAATCCTATTACAAATAATCAAAATATATACGGAAGTGTCATGTTACAATGACTTAATCTAAGACAGTAACAAATATAATTGTTTAAGGTGCAATTTTTCCTATAAATTCATGTTCTGATTTCAATTGTGTATCTGCTGAAGAGGACCCCAGAAGGGGGTCGAAATATACAGATCAGTCAACGTCCAGTGTTTGTTTCCACGTGAGTTATTACTGAGCACTGACAAATGTTACTACACTTTAGTTATTCATAGGTTGTCAAGTTTACAATAAACTAGCAATGATAGGAAGTCATACTGACTGTAGGTCCAGGTGGTATTATGTAAATTATCCTCCAATATCAAGCGGGTTGTGCAACGGAGATTGTGATGTTTTATGCAAATGAAGATATTACCCTTTTTTTCATAACCAAACATAACCTCACCCATTACTATTATAATCAAGGGGGAAGCGCTAAACCCGTAAAATTATACAGCGTAACTTTACCCAGAATTTGACTGCGTTAGATTTAGGCAGAGTTTAAGTTTCGTTACCGAAAAGAAAGTTGTCCCCATTTTCTCAAAATATAACTATCTTCTCTGCATAACCCACTTAATATTTTAGAATTTACATACTAAATTAAAGCTAGGCTCAAAAAACAGAACCTAAACTCAATATAATTTAAATATTGGCATTGGCAATCATTATTCAAAGATATATTCTTGTGTAAATCACAAGAAATCATACTATTATTAAAATCCATAGCCTAAACAAGGATTATAAGTTCATTTCAAATAAAGAATGGAATGCATATCTTATGTAGTAAGTTCACCAACGCACAGTGCCTTCTCAGTCTACCTGGAGAGAGTTCCAGGGGTCAACGCCCCCGCGGCCCGGTCTGTGACCAGGCATCATGTTGGACAGAGCCTGATCAACCAGGCTGTTACTGCTGGCCGCACGCAATCCAACGTACGAACCACAGCCTGGCTGGTCAGGTACCGACTTGAGGTGCCTGTCCAGCGCCTGCTTGAAGACAGCCAGGGGTTTGTTGGTAATCCCCCTGATGTATGCTGGGAGGCAGTTGAACAATCTTGGGCCCCTGACACTTATTGTGTTGTCCCTCAACGTGCTAGTGGCACCCCTGCTCTTCATTGGGGGGATGTTACATCGCCTGCCGAGTCTTTTGCTTTCGTAGGGAGTGATTTTCGTGTGCAAGTTTGGTACTAATCCCTCGAGAATTTTCCATGTGTATATAATAATGTATCTCTCCCGCCTGCGTTCTAGAGAGTACAGGTTTAGGAACTTCAAGCGCTCCCAGTAGTTGAGGTGGTTTATCGCACTTATGCGTGCGGTGAAGGTTCTCTGCACATTTTCAAGGTCAGCAATTTCACCCGCCTTGAAAGGTGCAGTTAGTGTGCAGCAATATTCCAGCCTAGATAGAACAAGCGATCTGTAAAGTGTCAACATGGGCTTGGCATCCCTGGTTTTGAAGGTTCTCATTATCCATCCTGTCATTTTTCGAGCAGATGCAATTGCTACTTTGTTATGGTCCTTGAAGGTGAGATCCTCTGACATGATCACTCCCAGGTCTTTGACATTAGTTTTCGCTCTATTGTGTGGTTGGAATTAGTTTTGTACTCCGATGAGATTTTAATTTCTTCACGTTTTCCGTATCTGAGTAATTGAAATTTCTCATCATTGAACTTCATATTGTTTTCTGCAGCCCATTTAAAGATTTGGTTTATGTCTGCTTGGAGTCTAGCCGTGTCTTCAACGGTGGACACCGTCATACAGATTCGGGTGTCATCTGCAAAGGAAGACACAGCACTGTGGCTTATATCCCTGTCAATATCTGATATGAGGATGAGGAATAGGATGGGAGCAAGTACTGTGCCTTGTGGAACAGAGCTTTTCATAGTAGCTGCCTCAGACTTTACTCTGTTGACTACTACTCTTTGTGTTCTACATGTTAGGAAATTATAGATCCATCTACCAACTTTTCCTGTTATTCCTTTATCACGCATTTTGTGTGCTATTACACCATGGTCACACTTGTCAAAGGCTTTTGCAAAATCTGTGTATATAACATCTGCATTCTGTTTATCTTTTAGAACATCCAGGACCTTGTCGTAGTGGTCCAGTAGTTGGGACAGACAGGAGCGGCCTGCTCTAAACCCATGCTCTCCTGGGTTGTGCAATTGATGGGTATCAAGATGGGTGGCGATCTTGCTTCTTAGAACCCTTTCAAAGATTTTTATGATATGGGACGTTAGCGCAATTGGTCTGTAGTTCTTTGCTATTGCTTTACTGCCCCCTTTGTGGAGCGGGGCTATGTCTGTTGTTTTTAGTAACTGCGGGACGACCCCAGTGTCCATGCTCCCTCTCCATAAGATGTTAAAAGCATGTGATAGGGGCTTCTTGCAGTTCTTGATGAACACGGAGTTCCATGAGTCTGGGCCTGGAGCAGAGTGCATGGGCATGTCATTTATTGCTTTTTCGAAGTCATTTGGCGTCGTGGTGATGTCAGAAAGGCATGTGTCTGTCAAATTCTGTGGTACTCTCATAAAAAATTCATTTAGGTTTTCGATTTTCAGTCTGGTTAGTGGCTCGCTAAAAACTGAGTCATACTGGGACTTAAGTAACTCGCTCATTTCCTTGCTGTCATCTGTGTAGGACCCATCCCGTTTAAGTAGGGGCCCAATACTGGTTGTTGTCCTCGACTTTGATTTTGCATAGGAAAAGAAATAATTTGGGTTTCTTTCAATTTCATTTATGGCTTTTAGTTCTTCCCGTGTCTCTTGATTCCTGTAAGATTCCTTTAGTTTTAATTCAATGTTTGCTATTTCTCTGACTAGTGTCTCCCTACGTATTTCAGAGATATTGGCCTCCTGTAGCTGCTCCGTTATTCTTTGCCTTCGCCTGTATAGGGAGCGCCTCTCTCTTTCTAGTTTGCATCTTATCTTCCTTTTCCTTAAGGGAATTTGCCTTGAGCAAACCTCGAGTACCACAGAGTTAATTTGTTCTAGACATAGATTGGGATCCGTGATGCTTAGGCAATCTTCCCAGTTTATATCATTTAGGACTTGGTTTACTTGGTCCCACCTTATGTTTTTGTTATTGAAGTTGAATTTGGAGAAAGCTCCCTCGCGGCTGATCACATTTTGTTGATCTGGGGCTCCCCGCATGCATGTCTGGACCTCTATTATGTTGTGATCTGAGTATATTGTTTTTGATATGATGACATTTCGTATCAGATCATCATTGTTGGTGAAGATGAGATCTAGCGTATTCTCTAATCTTGTGGGCTCTACTATATGCTGGTTTAAGGTGAACTTGGTGCAGAGATTTAAAAGTTCATGCATGTGTGAATTTTCATCTGAGCTGCCTCCTGGTGTTATCTCTGCTACCACATTGTTTGCAATGGTCCTCCATTTTAGGTGCCTGAGGTTGAAATCCCCCAGTAGCAAGATGTTGGGGGCAGGAGCTGGAAGATTTTCCAGGCAGTGGTCAATTTTCAGAAGCTGTTCCTGGAATTGTTGGGACGTTGCATCCGGAGGCTTGTAGACAACCACGATGACCAGGTTTTGATTCTCAACCTTTATTGCTAATACTTCAACTACATCATTTGAGGCATTTAGTAGTTCTGAACATATAAGTGACTCTGTGATATACAGGCCAACCCCCCCTTTTTGCCTGTTCACTCTGTCACACCTGTATAGGTTGTAGCCCGGGATCCATATTTCATTGTCCAAGTGATCTCTTATGTGGGTCTCTGTGAAAGCCGCAAACATAGCATTTGACTCTGTAAGCAGTCCACGAATGTAAGGTACCTTATTGTTTGTTGCTGGCTTTAGACACTGTATATTAGCAAAGATGAATGTAGTTGGATTGGTGGTATTGGTGGTAAGTTCACCAACGCACAGTGCCTTCTCAGTTAGTATATATTTCAAACTGTGAATTGGGTTTTAATAAACAAAATCTGGACTGCAGGTTTTATGTTGGACAAATTCACTACTACATAAAGACAGCCACAAGATGTAGAATAAGCTTTTACTGAGACAGCTTATTACTCTGTAGAGTTGGTAAAGCTTATACATGGCCGCAACTTGTGTCTTTATCTTCGATGATATTGGTCGGCAATACATCATCAGATTAACCATTGCAAGTTGCCTAGTCGTGATGCATCAATATATCAATAATACTCTATCAGAAGTTTATTGCTGGCATCTATGTCTTCAACTGGTAAAACCGTTGGTTGGCGAAACTCTTAAAATGAATATAGCAAGGTATTGCGTTCTAAAAAACCCTTTTCGATAATGTATACAATTTTTAAACTTTCCCCGCAATCTAAAACTCCCCAAATGATTCTTTACCCTCAACGACGATGCTCCTGCTGCTTTGTCGTGTATTTTAAAAAATTATAGAATTATAGCCGTATAAAAAGAATGATTTTTAATCTTGGCTGCATACCCCGGATATTAAAAAGTCGCATTCCCTCTAATAAAATGTTGATTTTGATTCCTTACATTTTCACAATTTAAAACATGGTAGTCGAAACATGTATTGTTGGCAATTTTGTAGATATCAAAAGTGTTGTTTTAAACTCTCTGCCACTTGTAGCATCTCTTTGTTTTTTTCCTTGTCAGTTGAGTTCATGCTCTTACTAATAGTCAGTATTTCACTGTAACTAAGACAGTCAAATGGATGACTTTTTAACGAGACTAACAGTGATTATAATCATGAACGGATTTTCCCACACCCCCGGTGAGTCCCCCTTTTGTTCTCCATTCTTTTTTTTGCCTTTTTAAATATTTCATATATTACCATTGTAGTATGTTATAGGTAATTTTTCTGATAGAGGACAGTCTAACCTAACCTAAATAACGAAAATTTGCCGTAAACTGTATGTGAGAAATCCACATAAAAACTGAGAGGCTGCGTTGTTCTTTCTGAATGGGAGATAATTAAGTTTGATTAAAGAAAGTGGGATCAAGAGCCCTTCGTCAGCACCCAGGCAGACTCCTTCAAGGGTAATGAAATGTTAAGATTTTGTTGGGAGGGTTAGCCAC